>JAQIXL010001441.1:0-18167 GCA_034700245.1 Poikilolaimus oxycercus
GCACAGAAATTTGCTCGAGACAGGCCGTAAAGAGGAATCCGTAACCTGATAGAATTTCAACTAGCTGATCGCCTGTGGTCTCCTAACAAGCTGAATTACTCTTTCGACGAGGAGAAAGAGCATTACCGTATACCGAGAGAGTAATGGCGAAATTCATTGCAGGACCCTGATGTGCTTGCTGTTCGAGCCGCTCAACTCAACCAAGAGGTCGCTCGACTTGTCGCCGAGATGCGTCGTGAACATCTGGTCAAGGTACGGCAGAGAGGGGAGGAGAAGCTGAAATAGCTGAAATGTTCTCTGATGCTGCGGAAGCTGCGACGGGAGTAATTTCGTTTTCACTCAACGATTCGAGCTAATTATTGAGAGAACGTGTTGTTGGGATGACCTCTAAGAGAACGAGAAAAAGTTCGTGTTAGGTGGCACTAGAGCAATACCTAACCCTCTGCAGCCATGACGTTAAAGATCTTTCAGCAAGCCGAGAAGGATGAAATCCGCGAAATGCTTCAACCCAAGAAGTCCGCGGCCGAGTTGGAAGCTGAACTCAGCCAAGAACTTCTCTCCTTCGCCTCGAGTGCCGTTGTTCAAAGGGTTCGTCGTTTGAAACCTATTCTCATCGGGTTCACTCGTTTCAGCCAGCTGAGAAGAAGTCGAAGTGCGTGGACGTGATTGTCATCGACGACGAGGAGAGCGGGCCTTCGGCGGCGAAGCAGGCGCGCCTCGATCTCGTCGACGAACCCGGTTCGTCTTCTTCTTCTTCCCCTTCTCCTTCTTCCGACTTTTTTCACTTCTTCCAATCTATCCTTGCACTTTTGTCGAATGAGCCCTCTCCCTTGTGGATGGCCGCGAGGGAGGACGAGGGTCTGGCAGTGAACGTGCCATTTCGTAGGGCCTTGGACTCTGCGTTTTCCGGGAGGACCAAGGAGAAAAAAGCGAGCAGCCGTAGTCCCGAGGCGCGTCTCTCCGGGGATCCCTCGAGGAGGAAGCATGTCGGAGGAGAGTAGAGGAGAGTGAGAGGAGGAGGAAGAGGGGAGTGGAGGCTGGACGGGGGGTGGGGCGTCGACAAGAGAAGAGAGAGGAGGCAAGCGCGGGGGAGCTGGGCGTTGAGAGAGCAACGAGAGAGAGAGCGTTCACCCGCCCCCCTCGCCGCCCGCCACCGCCGACACAAACCGAGGGGAGGCCGCTGCTCGCCGCCCTCTCGTCGTCTTCTTCGTTCGCTCGTTTCCCCCATTCGTCAGTCCTCTTCCACGACTTTCTATCGTCGTTCCCTCTCCTCTCTCGTCCTCTCCTTCATCTGACAAGAAGAGAGAGAAAGAAGCAAAAGAGAGAGAAGATGCTCCTGCCAAATCTGCCCTCAACGTCCGGGTTCTCGGCTCAACGACCGCGAATTGGTGAGAGGATTAGTTGTCCTTTTCATTGATGTCATGGTCCTTGGTAGATTTCCTTCCGAGGGCCCCTTCATGAAAGAATAAGAAGCAAACGTCACAGACATTTCCTTCTCTTCCCCTCACTTGTCACGTCGTCGACCCGGGAGGAATCCAAAAATGGCCCCGCCGCGAAGAGTGCTCAAAAAGAGTGTGTCGGTTGCTCTTTCGGGAAGGACGACGCGCGTTGCTCGCCGCTTCAACACGCTCGCTCTCTTTTCGTCAGTTTGAGCGTGCTGCGCGTCCCCCATCTCCATTTGCTTCCTTCCTCCCTCTCTTCCTCTTCTCCCTCTTCCTCGTCCTCCACCAGGCACAGCTTGCGAACACTCGTTTCCATTATATTTCTCTCCTCAAAGCCCAACGACGTTTCGTTCGTGTCAGGCAGCTGGCGCGCCAAAGACGTTACAGAATGCGGGAATGGGACTAGAAAAAAGAGGAGCGAGAAAAACGCCTGCAATGAAGAAATGTCACGCACTCTTGCCTGGCCATCTTTTTGCAGCCTTCAATTCTATGCCCTCACGACATGTTACGATGGTCCAGGAGTGAAAAGTGCCGTGTGTGTGACCGTAGTCTTCTCTCACGAGAACAAGTGAGAGGGCGAGGGAGAGGCCCGAACAATACGAGAATAAGAATAGTGTGCCCGCTGCTGTCAGCGAGTGAAGCATGAGCGGTGCACGTGAAGGAGACGTGAGGAAGGAGCCGTCGCTCTCTCTTGTAAACCACGAATGACGAAGACCTGGCAAGGGGAGGGGGGAGGGGGCACAAAAGGCAAAAAGCAGACAAATCAACCAACCAACCACATCAAAGGGGACCCCTGCCAGGACCCCTTCACTCTCCTTCCGAGGAGACCTTTTCTTCGCTTGTCCCGTGACAAGAAAACGAGAAGAAAACGGACTCCCGCACGTCCAGAATCTGAGCTCGCCCCTCTCTGGGTGTCACGGAGAAAGCTGAGCTTTTCGACGACAAGCCCCATGTCTCTCCCTCTCTGATGGGCTTTTGATTCCCGTCAGCCTCCCGGCTCTCGAAGCGAATAACGCCACCAAAACACAGGGGATACGATATGTGGACGCCCCGTTGGCCTGACCGTTCTCTGTGCTTTCCCCAAAAGAAAAGTGTGGAGGGTAGCGTGATGGGCGCCTTTCGTCAAAGGAGAAAGAGGAGAGAGAGGCGCCCTGGGAAGGCTCTCAGAGGGGCGACACAATTGATAGGTGGCCTCGTCTCGTCGTTGACGCCGTCTCTCCTCTCCTCTCCGTGATGCGACGAAGCCATCGCTTATTTCGTCGCCCTGCCCTTCCCTTGCCTGAGAGCGAAGAGGCACCCAGGCATTACGGCCTCCTACACACGCCAACAAAATGCCTCGTTGTGTCGTCGTGGAAAGGCGAGGATGAAAAAACCAAGTCGTGACCAAGGGAATCAGTCTCCAACCTCCCCCCTACACGAATTGCATTCGCTCGGGGAAATGGGAAGAAGTGAGGGGAACGGCAGAAGAGGAAGGAGGCAGCACACAAAAAAACTGGCCATGCGTGCATGTCAAGTCGCTGTGACTGAGATCGAGTTGGCAGTCCTCCTTCCTTCTCCTTCCTCCGAGCAGAACGAAAAGGTCTTTCGGAGTCTTTCCTCTTCTTGCGTGAAAGCGCTCCTTCGAATCTTCGTACTAGCTAAGACATGCGCAAGACTTGGGACTTCTCATGACTAAGGAATGCCGAGACGACTTGCTGGTCCCCCTTGAAGCCTACGTGCCCCGGGGGAAGCCGTAATGGAGCTGTCGCGAAGCGGTGCAGGGGAAGAACATTCATCATGGTCAAAGACTAAGAATTCTTTCGGGGAGAGCAGAAAAAATTGCTTCGGCTCTCTTCGTGGATCAACAAAGTTGCCGGAGGCGGGATGATTCTGGGGGTCTCGATTGGAAAAGGGAGATAGAAAAAGGACACATGCGGGTTCATTATGAAAATGGCAGCAGGGGGGTCGAGAGAAGAAGCTGAAAAACTGGAAAACAACTCGCTTGCTGACCCTCCTCCTCTTTGGCTTCTTCGTCTTTTGACTTTGAGAGAAGAACATCAACAACCAGGCATTTCTCGTAAAGCGAGTTTCCCCCTTCCTCTTCCGAAGATCTCCAGAGGGATTTATTCACGAGGCAACATAGCTAAACGCAACGGGGAAAACATGAAAACAGATATTAAATTTGAGGGGCTGGACTACTGTGTTCTTCCTCGTGGCTGTGGGGCTTCACTGCTTGCCCCCCGACGCTCTTAAAAATCGAATTTCATGCTTGGATAATCAGAAATTAGAGCGTGCGAAGAGGGTCGTTGTAACATGTTTTTGCTGTTGCAGACGACACCCTGGATCGTATGCTGGAGGAGAACCTGCGGGAGCCCGCTCTCTCAAGAATTCGCTGTAAGATTGCCGACTCTCAGCGAGCCCTCATGAAGCGCATCGACGAGGTATAACTTTGCTCCTTTCAAAAGAGAAAGTTGACTTCGTGACTTGACAGAAAAATATTTATCCCAGCTTTCCTTCCTTCTAAGTACTCCCAAGCTGGTTACAGTTGACGATGGAGCGTGACTCGGTGCACATCCAGAAGCTCGTTCTTCAGCAGAACTACAACCTCCTCTCGTCCTATTTCCAGGTTTGCCCTCTCCCTCCTCCCCCTCCCTCTCCCTGGCCAGGCGACCAAGTGTACTCTCTTGATCAAAGAAACAGCAAATTCTTGAGTTCTCCCTCTTCCTTCTCTCAAGTTGATCCCTTTCGCGACAGGTGAACCGCGGTTAATCAAATGCAAATCTCTATTTTCGTTTTCTTGGGAGAAAGCCTGCTTACTTCTTCTATGTGCCATGCTCTCCATTAGGGAGGCCGACGGGTCTCAAGACGAAAATAATATTTCTCTTCACTCGCTGCAAAAAGAAATCCCCGCTGACAAAAGTGCGTGCAGTGCTGACGCAGAGCTCCTGACGCTTTAGAGGCAATTTCCGGGCGAACACCGCGCGGCGCCGCAGAAAACAGATTAGCCGATGAATAGATCTCTCGAGGATACGGTAGCGGCTAAGTTGTCTCTGATACATGGCAACTTTTTATTTCCTCATGATCCCCGTGGAGTTGCCATCATCGTCGAGAGAGTGGGGCTTCGAATCAAATTACATACAAGGCAAAGTGCGTTTTTTTTTCAGTTGACGGCGCTCACGCAGCAATCGCAACAGCCGATTAACTCGGACAAGCTTCTCATGAACCAACTGATGATGAATGCGGCGGCCACGTCGGGCAATCTCGGTCCAGCTCCCCCTGTAACCTCGAACTTCGGAGCACCGGCCGCTCTGGCCACAGCAGATCCCTCGACGACGGCCTTCAACAATCTCATCGCTCAGCTTCTCAACTCGCCCTCGGCCTCTCTCAATGGAGGTCTCGGCTCCATGGCCCCGCCGATGACCCAGCAGAATCTGAGCTTCGAGAAAGCGAAACTCTTCTTGCCCAATGGCACCATTGACCCCTCGGTGCTCCTCGGAAGCATCAATGGCAGCGCTTAGACTCGAATAGGTTCTTCCCCCGGCTAGTTCTCCTTCTTCTTCTACTCAAAAGAAATCTTCTTACCTTTGCTATCTTCGGTGAAATTTTATGTTTGAAATGCTTGCATTTTTGCCGTCTCCCATCGTAGACCACTATTGTACTCAGCAATTTCTTCTCCTCCATGTTCTTCTCAATCTTGAACCTCAACCCCCAAAAAGAAAACAATTTTTTTGAAATATTAATATGTGTAACCGTGTGTGCGGGTGTGGCCAACACTGTGTGAAAAAGAAAGCGAGAAAAAAGAATCGGTTGCGCGGGAATTTTCTTCTTTTCATTCAACTACGGTCTCCTTCAATGTACCGTTGTTTCATCCAATCCGCGTTTTTTTTCAAGAGAGAAGAGCCGATTTCTCGCAACTTTTTCGCCACGAATTCCCTGTTGACCTCCATCGCGCTCGCGCTTCTTGAGCGGTTACTCATACACGTCTATCTCGTCTTCATCTCTTCTTCTTTTATTTATTACGTCTAGAACTGAAAGAGATTGAAATTGTTTTTATGGGAAAATGCACAAGAGAAAGCTTCCCTTCCTGTTCCATCGATACGTGTTTGTGAACCGGCAAAAAAACTGTAAATCGCTCTAATTTTGTTTTATTTTGTCAAATTGCAAACCGGTCGCCACTCCCCAAAACGTTTTTTTTTCAATAATTCACAAAATTGTGAAAAGACATCGCACTGAAACCATCCAATTGTACAGTTCTTCTTTTTCTCTCTCTTAATTCACAAATTTCAAGTCGAGTTCTTGTACAGCTTTTTCTTCTTCTTTCCTTTTCTCTCCTCTCTTCAACTTCCACAAAAGTCTTATATCCGGACTATAAATCCTCGTTTCCCCGTACAAGCTTCCCCTTTCTTCGCCCTTCACCCCTCCTCTTCTTCCTCTTCCTCTTCATCAAAGTCAGCTCGCCGTCCCTCTACCTCCTTTGCTGTGGCCCCCTTCCTCTTGAAGACGCAAGACCCTCTCCTTTTGATTCATTTGACCCAACTGCGCGAAAGGAATTCAGGTCCTGCCACGACATTCACAACCCGACACCTCCCTTCGGCAGGCTTACTGTATATGTACACAACACACAAACACTCTCTCGTTCTCTCGGATTTCTTTCCTTCCCAGGTTCTTCTTCTTCCCCTACGTCCCTTCAAATTGTAAATAACTTCAAACTCTGTTCAAACTCTTTATCGAAATATTTATCTCTCTTAATCTTCATGAAGACCGAAAAAACTATCAATCGAAAGTCAAAGAAAATGTACAAATTCAGAAATTGTGGTCGATTGTGTGAAAAGCAAGAGAAGCAACTTGTGTCCGTCTTTGCCAAGAAAAAAAATCACGTTAATCAATTTTCTTTCTTTTTTCGTCTTTTCGGCATTTCGTGGTATGATTCTGTTTCTGGTACATCCTCTCTCTCTCTCTCCTTGGCAGAAGCTTCAATTTTCACGTAGAGTATCGCATTGTCTCTTGGCTTCTAAGCGTTCTACCGTAATCCAAAAGCCCTACCGTAATCCCGAGAGCCACACGCCCTGAGTTTTGTGCTTCACATACGCCGTCTTGGTCCCAGTGTTGAGCTAGTGTGATAGCTTTGTCGTTTAGACGCCTTTTTGTTTTTGTTTTGTTCTTGTGTGAAATGCAGCTCAGGACTGTCGCCGCCGCCCACGTTCTCCCTCCTTCTCCCAATCCTCTCTCGGTCTATTTATGCTTCCTCCACTTGCTATTACTGTGAACGCTGTGTACAAAAGAGACAAAACCGTTGCTTCTTCTCCTATTTTTGGGAAAACAATTCGATTTGTCTTTTTCTTCTTCTTTTTGGTTACTTTGATTGTTGAGCAAGAAAAAACTCCGAGAAACCGTGTTTGAAGCCGTCGTAGTCGCTCGTTTGCCACAATTTTGGCTCCCCGTGCGTTGTTGATCCGTTTTTCCTCTTTTTTTCCTTCGTCTTCTTCCCTCTTTGGACAATTTTACTACTCACACCCCCACACATACACACATTCTTCTTCTCAATGTGGAAAAAAATAAAGAGAGAGAACTTATCTTATTGAAGCACATACATCGCCTGGATACACTAAACATTTCAACTAATTTCTCATGAGAAGACAAGGTGAAACACACCTAAAACAGGGTGGCACCAAGCGGACAATCACCTTCTCCTGCATATTCCCTTGACAACGACCGCCCAGTATTCACTCTGAAATTGCGCGATGAGGCATCGGGTGACCGGTGTGAAAAGTGCATCTTGGAGGTTTGTTTCAAGTAAAAAGTCTGAGAAACTTTTTCCTTCCTCGCCGCAAAACCTCTTTCTGTCCGCCATATGGCACTCGAGTAAAAGTGCAGACGGCCAACGAAGCGGAGGCGGCCTGAGAGAAGGACGCGGGACCAACGGGGGCTCTTTCATATATTCTGACGAGAAGGGCCGTCGGCTGTCTCGCGCACGACCTTTAGTCGGAGGCCTTCCGCGTCTGCCTCGAAGCCCTCTCCACCTTCTCCCTCTTCCTCTCTCACGTTGCTCGTCGTCCCCTTCTCTAGTCTCGGCTTTCCGCATTCGGAAACAGAATGTGACACTCTCCCTTCTCCCTCGAAGAGAGGTAAACACGAGCTTGTTCTTGTCAGAAGGGCTTCGTCGTCGTTGACGCGAGAAGAGGACAGCGAAGGGGGACCCTCATTTGTGGGGTGTTCAAAAATGAGGAGGCAGGCCAAGTTCAAGAGTTTCAGTATGAAAGAGCAGAAAGAAAACGAAAACATCCCAGCGTCATACTCACGCCTGAATACGTATGTAGCTTGACACTGTTGAAAACATGTGCTCGCAATAATTTGAGTTTCTCGAGAGAAAAACCCCGACCAAATGATTCACAAATTGGATTAAATGATGATGCTACTAGAGAGAGAATTGTGAGGACGAAGAAGTACCAAACAAATATTCGATGCTACAAATTCGCTTTGCCATCGTGTAGTCCTCGTTGCTCAGTGCTGATATTTAGGGCTATCCATGTCAGGCCGGACATCCGTCGTCTCGGCATGTTCGCCATGATGTTGCGGGACATGCTTCATGCACGTATTCCTCTCCATAGCTTTCATCTAGCGACAAACGTAAGAGGAACGACCATTCGTAGAAACAGGAATAATTCTTCCCAAATGCTCAATTCTCTTCCGCGTCCGTGAGCTGAAAGCGAGAGGGCGGAGAAGAGTCGAAAAAAATAGACGAGGACGAGAACGGAGGATGCTTCCGAGAAAAGAAATAGGCTCAAGACTCGGGGAGGAGGCGAAGAAGGTCGAAGACGTCGGGAAGAGTGCAACTTCCCTCGATTGAATTAGTTCAGAGTCGGCGGGATGGATCGACCCTTACTCGGAATCGCCACGAGGAAGCGCTCAACTGAATGTGGAATGGCCTTGTGGAGGCGGTGAGGGCAAGTTCCCGGAAAGAGACCGATGCGGGTTCAGGAAAGGGCAATTGTTTCGAAATGTTGAAGGATCGAAACATGCAGCTTATTTCTAGGGGTCGATGTTCATCCCTATGCGAGTTTGACTTTTCAATTCGGTTGCTGAAATGAAACCTCCCATTTCTTCACTCTTCGCATTTCTTTCAACGGCAAATGATTCTGAGGAAAGAGGGAGAACAGTGAAGATGATGCCCTTTGAAGAAATCTGAATCACATCCTTCCGCCGCCGAAACATCGTCTCGAAGCAAACAAGCGGGGATATATTTTCTTCCGTCTTGCTTGTTTTGGTGTCTCTAAAGGCTGCTTGATCAGTTTTTGCATTGTTCCTGAGAGTTTCATTTCGGTTCTTCTTGTGAAGAATCTCATTGCTCATAGAAGATTCTAGTTTCAACACTCGAGTTGACAATTCTGTTGTCGGGTTGTGAGAAGCGGGTGAAATTGGGTTGACTCAGGGAAGTTGAGTCATTCGACGGACCCTCGAAGGAGTCGACGCCTCCCTGCGTCCCTTCAATCCTCACTTTACAGAAGACGCGTCGGGTTGCTTCAAGTTTTTGTTTCTTTTATTTCAAGTTCAGGCTCAACATGCGTCTTCTCATCGTTCTTACCATTCTGGCCACCATTTGGCTCTCCGTCCAGGCTTCCACTCCGGCTTTCACAACCAGTGGAGACACTGAATCAACCACAAGTCAGGCCGATCTCACTGCGGCCAATGAGACTGCCGAACCAGGTAACTCTTGTGCTTATTGGCCTTCATCGTAGGAAATCCACTGACAAGAAGCGATAGCCGTTGTTCCAGCACTATTTCTTACAAGCAATCTGACTTCAAAATGACGGATTTCAGATCATCTCGCAGTGACCACTACGAACATCGAGACTGATACTACCACGACGACAGAGGTTAAGACGACCAAGACGACAACACCGCCCACGACAACAGAAGGTAGTTATGCTAACATTAAGGAACGTCTCCTGTTTTCAGCCCCATCTACTCGTCTTCCGACATGGGCGATCATTTTGATCGTCATCGGCGCGTCGGTCCTCGTCCTCTTCCTCGTCGGCTTGGTCATCTTCGGCGTCAAGCGACAGCGCTGAGCCTCCTCTTGCTCTTCTACGTGTCTGTTTTTATCTGTTTCTCGTCTTATGAAACGCCTTCAAGTGCTTTTATTTTATTGCCTTTGTAAACAGCTTCCACGGTTGTCGGCTCTCAGCGAAGTCTATCATTCAAGACTCACGACCATCAAGGTCTCTTAAACGCGCCTTGAGATGGGAGCTGGCAAAGTCGCTCATTCCCAATGAGAATAAGAGGGACGCAAAACTTCTCTAATAACGCGTTTCCACTTTGTAACATTTTTTGGCAGCATTGCTTCTTGATTGATTATCTTTAAGCTTTAGCAAAGCATTGATGTCACACTCTTTGTTGTCATGAAGCAATTCTGAGGGAAGTTTTATTCTTCTTGGGAGGATCCCGTCGCGGAGTCGATGCGACTCGAGGGCTGCGGGCCCATCGCCGACGTGTTCGACTCCTCGTCCGCCTCCGTCGACGTCGGCGACGTCGGCGTCTGCTCTCACTTCTCCTTCCAGGCAGCTTCAACCTCGGCGTCCTTGCTCCTCTTGCAGTAGATGACGACGGCGATCGTGACGAGCACCACCGCGGCGCCGAGCAACACCGACCCGAGCAGGATGAAGGCGACCGTGCTGTCGGATGCTGGAAACTCGTTTTCTTCCTTTCCTCTCTTTACATGAGTTGTCATCTTTGAATGTGGCGTCAGTCGGAGGGAAACTGAAAGTGTGTTTTTCTGTTTTGAGACTTCATCAAACTCGTCGGCTTCCGTGAATTCATCTTCTTCATAATCGGTGGTGGTCGTCTCGTTGTCGCCCGCTCCGCCGGGGACATCCGGCCACGGCTCCTCGCTGCCCGTCGCCTCTTCCTCTTCATCCTCGTCCATGACAGAACTCAGTTTAGTCTCTCCACTAGTTGAGTTCGAGGCAATCTCAGTGTTAGTCGCATTTGCAGGAATTGAAAGGCTTGTCGCCGCTGAAGATGCCGTCGAGGGCGAGGCCGAGCTACTGAGATGGGTGTGCTGTAGGTGCTCCTTCACGCACTTGTCGGTGATACTGTGCGGGGACTCCCTAGCGGGATCAGCCGTCGGCTTCGCGCTAGTGGACACCGTGTTGAGGCTACTGAAGGCAGACTCCTTCAACTCCTTCCAATGCCACACATTTCGGCAGTGCTGATGGCTTCGACGGCGGCCTCGGTGGACGACTCGATGGACGGCTGAGCAGAGGAGATGGCGAGCGTGGCGCCCGCCGCGAGGATGAGCAGAAGAACGCGCATAGTCATGGCTGCAAGCAAGACCAGTCAGAGTTGTTCGGCCCGTTATTATTAAAGGACGTTTTGAAGTCCCGACGAGGCTGACCAAGAGTGGCACGAGGCTGGCCGTCCGATGAGAAGTCCGCAGCGAGTGGAGAAGACGGGCGCTCGCGGTGGTTACGTTGGTTAGGAGTGACGCCCAAGATTTTGAATCACACACATTGGCATTGCATAGAAATATTTCTTGATTATACAGACTTACGCAAATATGAACAAAGATTTGCAAGTGCGCATCTCTGTCCTCGCCAGTGTCTATCTGTCGCAGCGTCACCAGCGGTCGCCTTCATCCATGGTGAGCTCCTCCTCCTTCCTCTGCTCACTTCAGAACTCCCGCGTGTTCTTCGTCTCATCGCTGCTCCTCATCCTCGTCGGCGTGGCGGCGGCGGCTGCCCCCTCGGCCGAGGAGACGGAGGAAGCGATCGAGGTGCCCATCTTCAGCAACTTCTTCCGTCGCGTCAGCGGCGATGGTTTCTCTCACTGGAACAAGAACAAGAGAATAAATGTGCAGAAAATTTCCACCTGCCGCGTCGCGCGGTGAAGCGTGCCATCGAGTCTGAGTCGTTCTTCGAGCGTCTCACCGGCCGCCTCTTCGACTACTTCGGAAAGCCCGTCAACGTGTAGGTGGCCTGGATCACGAACTGAATTGGCGCTCACAGGACAATCAAGCGCACGAACACGAAGCCGAACAAGCTCACGACGCGCCCGCCGAAGCTCGGCAACGCCTGAAGCACCCCAATTCCGTCACTTCCGGAATAAAGAAATCTTGTGTTGTGTTGGCGGTATTGTTAGAGTTTGATCATGGGCCACAACAGACGGGCACATAGTTCCTTGCAAGACGTGCTCACTCTGTCGAAAGCTCTTTGGATCTTTTGTGGGCACGATGCCTGGACCGATAATTGTGGTCTTGAGAATTCGACCCGCTGTGTTACTGTCGAGCTCCTACCGGCCTCACGATTTGCTGATGTGCGGCTAGAATATTTCACTTTCAAAGTACATAGAGGCTAGTCTTCAAGGAAAAAAGAGGCCTGAAACGAAACAAATTGTCTCTAGAGAAGCAGGGGTTTTGCCTTTAGGATGTTATGAACAGTTGAAACAAGAAATTCGATTGTTTCTCGTCTGCAAAAAATTATGCGTCAGCGTCTTTGAAGCAGACGAACGATGCAGCCTCCGCGCTGTGAGGTTGAGCAATGCCAAAGCGTTTGTAATGTTTCGGCGAGCATCTTGCAAATATAAGTCGACGGCAGCACACCGTGCATTGCAGCCAATCAGAGCAATGCCTTTATGCTTGTCCTTGTTTCTTTACCTGCTATTTCTTCCTTGTATCGTCAAGGGTCTGAGGAACGACACAAACGAAGGCAAGCGTTAACTTTACAATTGTTTTCTAGTACCTACTAAAAATCAACTTACAATTGGCTTTCAGACTGCATTGCCGCCTACAAAGCCAGCCTTCCAAGAGAGTTCGATTTTGGTGGAGCCGTCTTTCTGAACGAAACTGGCGCCGGCATTTGTTCGTATTTTCGAGCATCAAACCCAGTATTTCCAGCGAAGATAGAGTCTACCGATAATAGCCTTATTGCGTCGCTTTCATCATCGAGTTCCAGCTTTCCCGCCATTCTTTTTATTTATCATCGCCAAACTGGTGTCAGTGCACATGTTATGTTGTCGCTCAACAAAGAAAACCCAAACCAGTCTGACTATCGATGCATCGTGGGCTTTTTGTTATTTTCCTTTCATTAACTTCAGAGAGATGGATACGTCGGGGAATGTGATGATCGCCAGCTCATCTACTTGATTCAGTTCACGGGAGAGTGTGCTACTCGTGAATCTCCGTTCGTCTTCTTCACGTCCGTGTATAAGAACACTTTCCTGTCCACGTCTAGCTCGTCAAGCATTGAGACAACTCCATCTCCAACAAACAAATCGGACACCCTCAGCAATCCAAAATCTTCGACCGGTTCGTCGGAAGCACCCACGACCCGAACACGACGCAAAATCATATTCGTTAAGCGCTTCACCCCTAAACTAAAGAAATTCAACAATCTTATGAATTTTCAGATTTTTGACCCTATTCACCACACTCACTATTTGTCCCCTTTTTCGCTTGCTAAATGCTGCAAATGTGCTTTCATGAATAAACATTCTTTAAGACCTAAAGATGCAGTGCAGAATGTGGAAGAGAGATGCCACAGCGCCTATTCATAACATCCTTGACTTCGTCTCGTGCATCACGTCTTCGCCTAAACACCTGAAAGCAATTTGGGGCGTTGAGTAATGTCACCTTCTCGTCGTCTCAATCGTCCCTCCACCTTCTGTGAAGCCCTCACTGTGCCGATTTCACTCGTCGAGTCTGGTCGCTTGAAGACCTCCCAGCTCTTTGCAGCAGCTCAACCATGAACTCGAGTCTTCTTTCACTCCTCTTTCTCCTCTGCGTCGTCGAGGTGAGAGTCTTGCTGAACCTCATATTTCCAATGCTTAGGGAAAACCATCACTGAACGGGTCACCAGTGATTGTGCCGCCGGTGACTACCACCGCTATCCCGCCAAACATCACTGGCAAGATTTGACGTACATTAGCTGAAACTTATTCACCGGATTTTAGAATGCGTTGCCGCTTACCAACGCTGGGTTCCAAAAGATTTCGACTTTGTTGGAGCCGTCTTTCTCGACCCAAACGGCACGAACATAAGTCTGTCTTGTGCAATATTTTTGCTAAACGCAATTCAGTCGAGAGGGTGCCTTACTCGAACATGACGGCATCGTTGCGAGTCGCAGATGCCAACTTCCCTTCCGTCCTCTACATTTATCACGAATTAAGTGGAATCGGAGCTCACATTGAGTTGGTGCCAAATACAACGGCCCCAACGAGCTCTGTTCATCGATGCATCGTGAGTGTTTTCCCTAATACAGGGTGTCCCAATGGATTCCGCCACTTAGGAAATTCGATTTATCGCAAACAGGTTTAGGGACTTTCTCAAGATCTTTTTGAACAAAAACAGGCAATTTGGCTTATTTGCATTCGCTTTCGCTGCTGGAACATCTCGGGAAATGCGCTCAAAAAATTGAGCTCAATTTGATGAAGCGTTCTGCGTTTGAATTTCGGAAAAAGGTTGAGGTCGCCCAAATTCGATAGAAACGGCCCGTTAACGGTCACGAGACAATGTTTTGAGACCCGGTAAGGCCGATAAAAGGTAAATCAAGGGCTACCGGATGCTTCAAACCGCATCAAAATCGGATGAATGGTTTGTGATAAATTTAATTTCCTAAGTGGCGGAATCCATTGGGACACCCTTTACTTTGATGCATGGTTGCTTCAGCGGGACGGATTCATTGGTAGTTGCCAAGATCGCAAACTCGTTTACATGATCGAGCTCAATCAAGATTGTTTTGCCCAAGGAACGTTTAACTTCGTCTTCTTCATGTCGGTTGACAAATGCCGAGTGGCGCATCCAGTCACACCATCACCCGATCCGACCACAACCAGTACTCCTTCAACTCCGACGACACAAAATAGGACGTCGTCGACGATGTCGACAACAGTGACTACATCGACAAAGGTGACTACAACAAGTGATCCGGATGCATCCAGTAAGAACGAGTCAAAGACAACCATTGAGACCTTTCAGACATTGTGAATGTGCTCGCAACTTTCATCCTTTCCGTCGGTGCCCAGCTTATTTAATTCGACTAAAGTATTTTTGTGTATCTGTGAATAAAGAACTTTTTTAAGTTGAAATAAAACGTGATAAATCTCTCACGCACTACATTAAATTTGCTGTGTGAGAGGAAAGTTTTTTCCTTGAATGTCTCGGTATAACACGCAGTGAAGATTTTCTCGAAGAATGTGAAATGACACAGAGGTCTTTGTCAGACAAGGTAACACCACTGAATGAGTAATCAAATCAGATGAGTATGCTTCCTCGTCATTGTTTGCCGGGCTTCTTGTCGTCTTTCAAAGAAATTGATTTGTATCATCAGCTGCTCGAGGCATGTTCAATGTCGACATCGGATTTCTCTTGTTACTTCTTCCATGCCTTGGTCATAAAACAGGCAGCCAGGTAACAGGTTATTTTTTCCAATTTTGTTGAGGAAACTACACTAACGCCGACAAATAATTTGAATTCAGGTAAGACAAAACGGTTTGCGTGATTTTTCGATAGCAAGGATGTGCACAAAAAACAATTTTTGAAAGCCTTGCAGAATGTTTTGCAATTTACAAAAGAGCGTTGACGGCCGATCAGTTTGCTGTTGGTCGTATTCTGTTGGCACGTCGTGAGGGCAACTTTAAAATCTACGGTGAAACATTATGTACACCAATTTCATCTGAAGCAATCCTTATAGCTGATCCGTTTTTAAACTCTTCAAATTTCGAGGCAAATATAATAGAGCAGAATGGATTTTCGTCACCTCTTCTTTCTTTCAAGCATCCGGCAACTAACAACGTCTTTATTCGAATGGAGTTCAAGAACAAGAAACTTCATCTTCAATGCATTGTAAAGCACGCGATACGTTTGAAATTGTTCAGCACAATGATTTTGCTGGAAACTGCACGGATGGCCAATTAAATTTCTTTGTTCATCCTCAAAAAAAGTTGAAGAGAGCATTTTTTGGAAGACCTTATTCAGCAAGCATTTGACGAGCCTTGATTGCGGCGGCAAACGAACATGGACGTTGTTTGTGGTAGTTGACATGAGCAAGATGAAGACGACGCCGACTAGCAGCAGCACAACAACGATCACAACTATCACAACACCCACTTCAACGACAATTACGACAACACCACATCAAACGAAGGCAAATTTGACTTTTTACGGTCTTTACTCCGTATTTCAAGTTCTTTTTTTTATTGCACACTCTTCACGATTCCACTTTTCAGGCATTGACATTAAGCGACCATTGTGTCAACACCTGGATTAAGAAAGTGAGGAAGTCGTCTGATAGAAAGATCTTGGGTGCTCTGTTCTTACCGTCTAGCTACCAAGAACCGCAAAGTTGTCTTTTTCCTCATCTAAATATTCTTATTATTCTAGAAATTCCTAAATTTCCAAAAGAAGGCTTCGATTTCAAGTACCAAAACAATTCTTCCAATTTATCCCGCGCTGAGAGAGGTGGACGATTAGATGTGCACTTCACCATCGCCAATATTTCCATGTTGATCGAGGTTGAAGATCTAATAGATCGCGCAGGAGTTACCGTGCACTGCCTCGTGATTACTTGTCGTTTTTTTCGAGTAGTCCAATTGATTCCAGAATTATAGTGTGTCAGGAAAAAACCACAGCTGCTGGGACGAGAAAGGAAACTCATTTATTAGCTATGTTTTCAGGTACACATGTTTGAAACGAGAAAAATCGTACTCTCTTTTTAGTGACGGAGATGATCCCAGCTGCCCTTTCAAAGGAGTCTTCATAGCTTTTCTTTTGCCGGAGTCAAAATTGAGGACTTCGCTTTCACCCTCTTCCAAGATTCCGACTACCAAGTATCAAGACGATGACTATGAAGACTATGATGACAAAGGATATGGTCAGTGCTATGATCGAGACATCTCTTTAGCTCTCTCAACTCAAATGAGCATCATCTTCTTCCTGATTTTCCTATTTCCTGTTCAGTAAATAATCGTGAATTGTTTTTTAAAGCACGTCACTTCTGCAAAAAAGCGTCTTTTGGTCAACTGGATTATCTGCAATAATATACTCTCAGCAAAAGTCTCAAGACAACCGAAAAATTCTCGAAGAACGGTAACATTGCATCACTCTTCGCATTTCTTCCGATGTTTCCATCGAAACAAGGAATCTCGTGATGGTGAGAATTTAAGAAATCTGAATCATATTCTTCCTCTGCCGAAACATCTCCTCCAAAGAAACAGGAGGGATATATTTTCTTTCTTGTGCATGTTTTGGTATCTCGAAACGTCAGAAGAAGATTCCTTTTCAACGTCCCTTCAGTCGATATTTAACACAAAACGCGGACGGTTGCTTTGAGTTTTCACTTCTTCTTCCGATTTTCTGAGATTGCCAACTCTTCCGATAACTTAAAGCTTTCAGGCTCAACATGCGTCTTCTTATCATCCTCTCCGCTCTTGCCACAGTTTGGCTCTCCGTACAAGCTCTCCCTTCCACCACCGAAGGAGCTACGGAAGTCATCCTAAATCAAGACCACCCGAGCCCTGAGATTCCCGAAACAGGCAAGTGCTTATCAGCTTTCATCATGAATAAAACAGCTTACAATTAGTTATGAAGCGACAGCATTTATGAGACACTTTTTACTGACACACATGAAACGTGAGAAAGACATGCTTTCAGGCAGTTCAACAACAGCTCCGAAGCCCACGAGTGAGGCCACGACGGAGCTCCCTTCGACAACCGCTTCGACCACAGCCGCTACTTCTCCGACGACCGCTCCCGCTACCGACGGAGGCACTGCAGCCGCCACAATTGACTTGAACGCGAGCACGGAGAATGCCGAAACAAGCAAGTGCTTATAGTCTTTCGTTACAGCAGCAATTCATTTCGACTGGAGATACTGAGAGTCCAGGAAAGATCTGCATTAAATCGCTTTCACCCTAAAAACTCTCACTCGACAGATTTCGCGTTTCGAAAACCAAGTTCGGCTACAAAATACGGTCAAAACGAAGAAACAAGCAAAGTAACTTCAGATCATTCAACAACTACATCTTCTACGACTGTGCCCACATCGAAGATTTCTTTCGCTCCATCAATCATTTCAAGCACAACCGCTGCTGCTTCGAGTTCCACTTCCACTGTCGACGAACGCACTGAAGCGACATTTCCTCCAATCCACCCGGCTACGAAGGACAACGACAACACAGGCACGATGCACATTTATTCCCATTGGCCATGAATCTCCCTAATTTCTCGCAAAGCAAAACTTTTGGAACGTTCTGAATGAAAGATCGCAAGCACGTCAACTACAACAACTCCAAAGCCACTTCCCACTACGACTCCAACCGAGCCAACTACAACCGTCACCTCTCCAACTGACAAGACCACAATTGAAGACAAGTTGACTACCGAAGAAACAAGCAAGTGCTAATTGATTTTTACAATTTTATTATTAAAAAATTCTATGTACCCAGGTAATTTTCACCAGCCTGATCCAGTTAAATTTCTCAAAAACAGCCTAAAAAGACATGGCTCCAGCTTGGAGACCACAAATTTCCGCTGTCCACGCTGGATCAGCTTGAAAACAGCTTGGAAACAGTCAAAAATGACCATTTTTGATTTCCAACCTGATAACGACTTGGAAAGAGGCTCGTGAAAATTACCTGGGTATGTGAAGCAACTACAATACAATAGCTTTTATTATCAATTTAAAAAAGACTCCTCGTAAAAGGGGGAAGTTTGGTTTGCTTCAAAAGCCTTAAAAGCAAAGAAATTTCTCAAGG
>JAQIXL010001442.1:0-18165 GCA_034700245.1 Poikilolaimus oxycercus
ACTCTGAAGCTGCCTTCATCGAATAGTCTTAGCTGGTGGACCGAAGCCTTCACTCTGAAGCTGCCTTCATCGAATAGTCTTAGCTGGTGGACCGAAGCCTTCACTCTGAAGCTGCCTTCATCGAATAGGCTTAGCTGGTGGACCAAAGCCTTCACTCTGAAGCTGCCTTCATCGAATAGGCTTAGCTGGTGGACCAAAGCCTTCACTCTGCTGCCGCCCTCATCGAGTAGGCTTCCTGGTGGACCAAAGTCTTCACTCTGGAGCTGCCTTCATCGAAAAGGCTTCGCTGGTGGACCAAAGCCTTCACTCTGGAGCTGCCTTCATCGAATAGGCTTAGCTGGTGGACCAAAGCCTTCACTCTGGAGCTGCCTTCATCGAATAGGCTTCGCTGGTGGACCAAAGCCTTCACTCTGAAGCTGCCTTCATCGAATAGTCTTAGCTGGTGGACCGAAGCCTTCACTCTGGAGCTGCTTTCATCGAATAGGCTTGGTAGGTGGACGGAAGCCGCACTCTGGAGCTGCTTTCATCGAATAGGCTTAGCTGGTGGACCGAAGGCTTCACTCTGGAGCTGCCTTCATCGAATAGGCTTAGCTTGTAGACTTCCAGGCCTGATCCCTTTAGACCGACGTAGCCACGGCCTTATTCTTCAAACGATCTCGGACCAAAGCCTTCACTCTGCGGCCGCCCTCATCGAATGGACTTGGGTGGCTTACCAAAGCCTCATCGAGTTCTTCAAAAAGAAGGAATAGTTGGCTTAGTAGCGCCTAGTCCTTACTATATATAATCCGCTACGTCCGTCTGTCGGCGGGTTTTCAAGGTTTTCGTCAGTAAGTCGCGAAAGTAACAGTCACTAAGGGGTTCTCGGGGTCCAGAAATCGTTTCCCGCAAAGAAAAAAGCATGGTTAAAAGGTGAAAACACGATAAGAAGCGAAAAGATTGAAAATCAACTAAAAATTTCACTCAATTTACATTTGCGGGCGCACACTTGGTGCGCGCACCGAGAGTGCGCAGCGCAATGAGGAGTTGAGCGGAAGCGTTGAAAGGGTTGAGTATTCCATGCGGTTTCAGTGGCCGAGAAAGCGGAGGAGCAAGGGAGCTTCAGTGGGCTAGGGGAAGAGGAAGAAGGGAAAGTGTTCTATGCTGCTGCCGTGGGCGAGGGGAGGAGGGAGAAGGGAATGTATTCTACGCTGTTCCAGTGGACGAGGAGAAGAGGGAGAAGGGAGTGTTCTATGCTGCTCCAGTGGGCGAGGGGAAGAGGGAGAAGGGAAAGTGTTCTATGCGTGGGCAAGGAGAAGAGGGAGAAGGGAGTGTTCTATGCTGCTCTAGTGGACGAGGAGAAGAGGGAGAGGGAGTGTTCTATGCTGCTCCAGTGGGCGAGGGGAAGAGGGAGAAGGGAAAGTGTTCTATGCGTGGGCGAGTGGAGAGGGAGAGGGGAAAGTGTTCTATGCTGCTGCAGTAGGCGAAGGGAAGAGGGAGCAGGAAGGGTGTTCTATGCTGCTTCAAGAGTTGAGAGGATGAGGATGAACGAGGAGGGGGTATAGCTTTGCCCGCCGCCCATCAGCGTGTGCGCGCCAGTGGCGCGTAGCGCCGCTGGTAGCACCAAATAAGCTGATTTCGATCTCTGGCAGAGACTTTCAACGCCATGTGGGCGCTAAGAAAAAGACGACGTGGCCCAGTGTTGACTCGAAGAATACCAGTATTCCGCCTCGTGTCGTTTATACTGCTCTTGCATCTCCTAATGCACCCAATTGACAGCTACATAACGATCGACTGCGTTGACGCTGCACCGTCAAATATTACCGAAGATCTTCTCAGCTTCGAGGTTGGCTTTTACTATGCCAAGTAGCAGAAGTCTGTTTCTTTAGCCGCTTCGATATCGCTCGGCAAATTATCCGCAAACTTTTGCCGTCGAAGGAGCAATGCCGCATGCTTGTCGACTCTCAGCTAAGGTTTGACGACCTCTTTGTGCAGTCCGAATTCCAGATACCGCTCCTCCCTCAGGGCGGTCTTCGTATCGTTCTCGTTCACGGGCGAGTTGCCGAGGGCTACTCGGCGAATGTTTTCATCCAACATTCGAGACAAACTTTGCGAGTTTTTTTTTTGCAAAAGAGGCCACAAAAACTTTATTCAAGTTTTTTCAAACTTTTTTCAGGTCTGTGGACTCCGGAAAGTTTATCGGGAAGCAATGGAGTAACTGGATGGTTCTGCTCTCTAACACGTCGAACAGCATCGTCGTCGAGTTCCCGACGACATCATCAGAAATTGTGACTTGGGCGGGGTTCGTCTTCGAAATACAGCTCCTCCGTAAGTTGCCCTTTACAACAAAGAGAAAACGAGTTGAGACGATCTTTACGAGCCTTGCCCGTCCGCCGGTAACTATGATATGTCCGAGAACGAGGGAGTTTACTACATCTCCAGCTCTTGGCTTGAGGACTACAAGGACTGGCCACTGACGCTTGCCAATCAAACCTTTTGCACTTGCAGCTGGCGATTCTTCGCACGAGAGCCGTCGACATTCAAGCTTGTCGTCAACGCTTGGATGGCAGACCCCGATAAGGCTGACGTCGTTACTATCGTGATGAGGTGTGGGTTTAACTTGTCAAATTTATGTGCAATTCGCCTCTTTCAGTAACGCGAATTCGTCCTTTGAGACGAATCTCACCTTTTCTTATTCCAATGGAGAAGAGCCTTTTATTGGCTCGGGCACCACGATGCAAGTGATATTCAGGCCTAATAACACCGCCTTCTTTGCCCACGTATTCGCTTTCAGCGTGACAGCGGTGAAGGCTTCCGGTAAGCACAAGCGTCGCAATTTTTGTCGAAGAAAAAGAAAACTTGACCATCCGGAAAGAGGCCATGAGTGAAAACTGCGAGAGCTTAAAGGAGAACAACACGTCATACGGTAGACCTTTTTACGATCTGCACATCGGCACCAAAACACGGCTATACGACAACAATCTGGTCGGTGTGCAGTTTTTCCTAACAAGCCACGTAGAACTGCTACTATCGTCTGGCTTGGTCGAACATGACCAATGGCAGCTACGAATTTCGCGCAGTACTCGAGGATGCAAGCCTTGAAGGTTAGTAGGGATATGTAAAACGCTGGCAGTACTTTTTTTGTTTGTTTTCCGCATGGAAAAACGTTTCTCACTGCTCAACAATGTTTCTCAGAGCTTGACTACTGGATGATGCAACTGAATTGCGCTCCATTCAACGACGCCGACGACAGTAGTCTCTGTAGCAGCAATTTCCATTTTCATGGAAGGTTGATATTGTACAAGCTATACAAACTGCTTTTTGCAGCTCACTTGACAACTTCTATCTCAATTTTCCGTTTCGATCGGCAAACTCCGAAAACCCTTTAGAAATTGGGCTTCAATTCAACACTGATCCAGTCATTGCATTGGGCGGCTTCAGTCTATGGGCACAAATCCTAAGTGAGTAATGTTGTTTCTACAAAGATAAATTCCCTGTTCCTGACTGTTCGAAATACTCCGTCGTTCAACGGATGGAGCGAAATAGCACACTCACGCTGCACAATCCGGAATTTCCAAATTACTATTGCTACGGGCGCGAATATGAAAACACGGTAAGAGTTTTCGCTGCGCTGAGGCTCCGACGACGTCAAAAATTCCGTTTTTCAACCTCGAAAGAGTCAGCCATAACCCCCAACTACTTTCTGAAGCGCTTCCGATGACTACATTGAGGTCGAGCACTTATTCAGGTGCTGTTGACTGAGCAATCAATAGTCTGCATAACAACTGATGGATTTATTGCCGGTGGCGACATGCTCCTCATTCGTGGTGATGGTTTGGAGGAAACTTTTATGCGGTTCGTAACTTGATGCGCAATAGAGAATGCTGTGAGTTTCTAGTTTTGCTCCTCCTTTCGACCAAGCCAATATTACGTCAACGGCAAAGCAATGCTTTCTGGTGAAGGAAAAGGTACGTTGCTCGCCCTCGTTTGCTTCAATGCAGAGTCCCGTGAAGATACAAGTCAAATTTTCGTCAAACGACGATGGCAGTTTTTGCCGCGCGATGACGACGGATTTAGCGGCGTTTTTCACGCAACGCTGGTGGCAAATCGACCTCATCGCAATTCCGGGTAGGTGGTTTAAACGATAGCAATAGGCATTTATAAACTTCCAAATCTGTAGCACCACTTTTAAAAGAGATTTAGCGCACTCGATGGATAACAGTGAGTTGGTCGTCCTCGACGAAAACAGGCCTTCTTTCATAATCTCGCTGAACGAGTTGACTTTACGTGCGTTGTGTTTTCTAGCCGGCGATTACCCAATTTCGCAGCAATTAAAGGCTGAAATTTCAGAAACTGTTTTACAAGTTTATGACGAAGACTCATTGCTCGATGTCGTTCCATACTGTCTTGGACAGCAAGCGGATCAGGAGTATTTGGGCGCTGGCGTGATGTTCTTTGAAGACTCGCTCGATCAGACAAGTCTAATCGAAAAGCAATCTTTCGAAAAGTAGAGTGGAGAAATTTCCTTTTAGTTGGGAGTGCGCGCCGGTTCCAAACGTGGGCTATACACCGCGAGTCAGCGGGACCCTCTTCGTACGTCGAACAGACAGCAACATTGACAACGACCTCGTCATCGTATCTCGATATCAAGGTGGGAAGGCCGCTGGCCCGAAATTAGTGCCAATATTCAGATGGGCAGCGCAGATGTCGAGTCAATACCAAAGATTATTCGGCTTACGTTTTCAATGTGATCATTGCCTCTTCTGACTTTTCAGAGGATTGCTTCTACACGTTCTTTCTGGGTTGGAAAATTTTCGATATGTACCCACAATCACTAACCGATGTGAGGGAATTCGTTTGCACAGTATTTTCCTGTTTTTTACAGCAACTTTGTGAAATTACGATTTATCCTGGCGTTTCGTTCAACAGTCGTCTATTTAGCATAAGGTTGCTAACACGTTTGCAAAGACGCAATTCAGCGCAAAAAGCGGCCTCAAGGCAGATTTTGTGACTATTATTCAGGACGTCTTTACGGTTGCACTGAAGAACTGCCAGGATGAAATCCCGTTATATTTAACGAAGCGCGGTACCCTCAACTCAAAAAACGTTGAGCTCACTACAACAGAATCGACTCAAGTACCCACACACTCAAACACCAGCGCAATTCTCATGACGCACAACTTTGGATCAAACTTGCGTCGCGATTGCGCATCTTCGGTAGATATTCTTTCAGTGCTTCCTTTCAGATGAGCATCTTTTGTCTCTGCAGTGCGACGTTCATCTCCAGGTGGCCAACATGCATAATGTAACCTTCAAGGTTCGCAATATCACCGGAGCAGCCTCTATTGTGTGGAATCAAGATGCCGATCCGAGGTTGTGTGGCTCAAAGTGCTTCTTTATCAACCTTAATGTTGAAGGCCACTTGTAGCAGGCACAAGTTTGAACTTCTCAGTGCATACCGCTCACAACGAGTTTGCTGACTTTTCCGTGGCATGTAGCAGCAACTGCGATTATCTCCTCGACTACAAAGTTTCAGCCATAGAAGGCAAGCTTTTAGAATTCGACCGACAAATGCCGCGCAATTTGCAGTTCCAACGAGCAGCGTTCGACCGTTTTCAGCTCAAGCATTCCGTCTTCTGTTACCAGCCTGGATCTCTCTTCGATTATAATCTTTGCCGAGTCATTAAGACTTTGTTGCTTTCACACACTTTTCTCTCGTCAGCACGAAAGGAAATTTACCCCTTCCATGGCCCTTTAGCCCCCTTTCCTCCCTCTATTGTGATAAAAAAAACAGATAAATGCCTTTCAGTTGTTAAAGAAAAAGATGCTGCTTGTTTGCAAGGCGATGGCCTTTTCACTATCTTCAATTTAGGAAAGTTTAGCATGTTTTTAGCTAATGAAGACCCAAATGATTCTTGTCGCTTTCCATCTTTCGCTTCATATTAGCGCATTAAAAGTCGTCGAGTGCAATGATGACACTTCTACGAACCTCACTGAAGATCTTCTCAGCTTTGAGGTACCAGACGCTGTCTTTCTGTGAGAGGCAATTTAGGCCGTTCGATATCGATCAGCTCAATACCCGAAATCGTTTGTCGTCGATGGCAGGCTGCCTCACGCTTGCCACCTCAGCGTCATGGTTGGCGCAGGCTTTATTTCTAATTTTCCGGCCCCTGTTATTTTCTTTTATCTGAATGAAACTGCTGCAGATTCCGGTGCTTCCTTATGGCGGTCTTCGCATCGTGCTGGTTCACGGCTACATTGCTGACGGTTACACAGCCAACATTTTCTTGCGTCGATCAAAGAGAACAATGTTCGTTTTAAACTAAAAAAAAGGAAGGGAAGCGAGTTAGGGAAGTGAACACGGGACCGTGTCATACGACTTCATCGTGCGTGCTGATTATTCGTTCCAACGACTCTACGACCGCACACCTCGAACTTCCTGAAACATCGATTGAGATTTACAATTGGGCAGGCTTTATTTTTGAGCTTCAGCTTTTTGGTTTGTTTCGATGTTCGGGATATGAGCTTGCACTTGTAGATAACATTTCCCAATTTTGCCCTTCTAAAGGCGATTTTCGAATGACTGACGGGAACGCCATCTACTATATCTCCAACACTTGGCAAGAAAACCCTGACGATTGGGCGCCATCGCTAGATTTGGCCAAGTCAACATTTGCAACGTGCACTTGGAGTTTCATCGCTGAAGAATTTTCTTCTTTCAAGTTGATAACACATCGAAAAAACGCCGAGACAAGCGTCATCACCGTTCAAGTAGACGACGAAGAACCGCTTGCGTTGTCCGATACAATATTTTACGGTAACGGAACAATAATGAGAGTCATCTTCTCGGTGCGTAACTTGGCAAGAGTGTTGACAAGCTCTCGGTTCAGCCAGATTTTGACTTGCTAAGAACGCTGCAGATCGTTGCATTCACGGCGACCAGCGCTCCTATCGATGGTGCAGACATTTGAACTATGCGCATTGTTTTCAGCAGATGACAGCCAAAATCAAACGCTTACTGACAAATGCAGCGACCTGATGACACTGTTGAATGACGACCCGACATTCTACAAACTCCAATTGAGCACTGGCAGCGAGTTGTACCAGAACGATCTGGTTAGTCAGTGGTTCGCCGACAGATGGAAGCTCACTTTAGGACTGCTACTTTAAACTTGGTAATTGGCTGCATCCAGCCGGTAACTACTATCACTTCGAGCTTCGAGTTGTTGTGGAAGCCATGAGCTTAGAAGGTGGGCCACATTTATGCATTGCACGTTGTGTTTCATGCGTATCAACTACAAACACGAATACTACCGAGTGCATGTCGACCGACTCGCTGGAGCTCTTAATAAACAACACTTCGTTCGGTAATCAGGAAGGAAGACTTTGTCAGACGGACTTCGACTTTACCGGAAGGTTACATATTGTCCAATGTAAAACAAAAATCATTAAATTGTAGCGCTAGCAGTCCGATGTATTTCACGTATGTTTTTCGTCGTGATACAGCATCTGCGACGGCGCCGGCCGAGATCGGTCTCCGATTTCGAACCGATGCAACCGGCGCGTTGGGCGGCATTTTTGTGACGGCTCAAGTTGTTGGTAAGTCACAAAACTAGAATATTTCGTTTATTTATTTTTTCAAGTAGTATGCAGTTCAGCGAATGAATTTTCAGATTGCCTGCAGTGGGACACTTCTTACATAGATCTGGGACACAATCGTTCGTTTACCCTTCGATTTCTCGATGACGAAACGCCTTACTTCTGTTTTGAGGCTTGGTATGAATGGAAGGTGAGCGTTTCGACACTCCCAAGTTAAAACGACCTTAAGATCACACTGGCGGAAAACTCGATTGTCTGCTTGTCATCCAGCGGCTACATCGGAGCTGATGAGCTAACGATTTACAATATTTAGCGAGTTTCTTTTTCCTATCAAATTCTACGATAACAAAATTCAAATTGCATATTTTTTCAGTTACACTTCCTTCATAGGTACGAAGGGCCTCGCCGGACCTAGTAAATGCTTTCTCGTGGACAAAACAAGCGAAGTTCAGCAAAGTCGCAAAATAAGCTTTTCAGAACGTAATTGGTGTTGAGTTCTCTGGGACAGGCGTGAAGAAACACGAGGATTGCTATGCCATGTCGATGGAGAACTCAAAGTTCTTTACGCAACGTTGGTGGCAGCTCGACTTCACCGTTTCACCATGTAACGCGGTTTCCATTGAAACTGCATCTTTTCCAGTGAGCGAGATTGTTTCCAGTGCAAGTGTCTCGCTCAACGGAGATCGCATTGCGGTCGTCGTCTCCTTGCGCAATATGGCTGCGGGTAAGTTTCTGAATAAGAAAAGGCCATGCACTTTTCGTTCATAAACTTTCAGAGAGCATGCTTTCTATTTCAACCGAGTATGCCGTTCTTGAGATGTTCACGACTTGTCGAGGCGCCGACACCGAGCATCGCAATCTTGACGATGGTGTTGTTTTCTTTGAGGGCAGTGTTATGCTGTCTAGGACAATGCAAAGGTAAAGCATCAGCGAAATCAGTTATCATGAGGGAGATGATTTTAGCGTCGAATGCGCAAGGCTGCCCAATGTTGACTTCACATCGCGCGTTGTTGGAAACATCTTCGTGTTCAAGACCGACATCAAAACAGTTAACGATCTTCTGATTGTTTCGCGTTTCGACGGTTTTCCACTTTCGATTTTCAAACGAAACGGCAACAGACGCAGCAAAACGATGCAAGCTATTTAATGTTACGCAATCGACGAGGGCAATCGGGGCGTATATCGCGAGCGTGAACTCGTCGGATTGTTTCTACACCTTCGTGCTTGACTGGCCAATGCACGACTTCTATTTTCCCTTGCTGGATGACCATGTGAGAAACTGCCCGATATTGGAGAATTTTCAGGACGATTGCGAAATGAGCATCTATCCGGGTGTTTCTTTCAACAGCAGCATTGTCGACATTAGGTAGTTCGAGTTTGAAAGAACGATAACTTGCTAGCTCAAAAAGCCGTCTCAGTGCCGACTTCTTCACCGTTGCACAAGACGTCTTTTCGATTGAGTTAAGAAACTGCAAGGAGAAAGTTCCGCTGCTGCTCAGCAAACGCGGTCACCATTGACAACACTGTTCCAACTTTCTCTTTTAGACTTTAGTAGACTGGAGGTGCCCGGTCACACCAACCGCAGTGGGGTTCTCATGACTCACAACTATGGAGCTGAAGGACTGAAGCGAGAATGCTTCGTGGAGGTTGCCACGCACAGAGTCAAAGCAATTTAGCTCAAGTGCGATCTGCATCTTTTCATCGAAGCGCCTCACAGTGTCGTCTTCAATGTGATAGACGTGCTGGGGACAGCTTATATGAATCTGAACGGGAATCCCGATAGCAGGCCCGCGGTCGTCCCGAAAAAGAAATTGATTCCCCCAATTCAGGCAACTGAAGAATTTCGGCTCCATTTTCTTTTCCGTCGTTCATAACTCGCCGGAGTTCAACGATTTCTCGGTGAGCTGCAACACCACCTGCGAGTATCTTATCGAATATGACATCTGGCCAATCGCAAAAGCACCAGGCAATACATTTGAACTCCCGATTCCATATGGTTGCAGCTCCAACAGCGAAGTCGTCCTCGACCTTGCTGTTTCGTAACGTATCAAGAGTGTTGGCAGCACTCTGTGCGTTTGCTACTCTTTACTGTGTCTAGCACTGATTCACTAAAAGTTCTCTTTCTACTCCTCTCGCTGTTCACTTCCCAGTCACGTTTCGGACGCTTCATTAATGTTTTATTCTTCGAATTGCGAAAGTGAACAAACAAAAGTAGTCAAGGCAAAATGAACAGAAGCAGCAGCAAAAATCATAAAATTTCAAAACTCATTATTATTAGCCGCACGTAGAAACAACTTTACGTGATGTAACAAACAGCATTTTGTGCACTTCATTCAATTTCGTACATATTTCGAGGCATATTTTTGAGCTTGATGACAACGGATGTAAATGCCTGAGCGCAAGCCGAACGAAGCGCTTCCAGCATTCTTCAAATTTGTGACCTTAACGAAGGATCCCAAGTGAAACTTTACCGCTAACCTTTAGTATGCATTCCAAGAAATTTCATCTTAAGGGCTTACTTGGGAGGCAGCTTGCGGTACTTATCGTTCAGTTGAATAAGATCGTCGAAATTGTGCACTTCCCGAGCTTTTCTTTTTCGGTTGGTTGTTGCGAGATTGGCAGAGACTATCGCTGACTTCTCTTGTGAACTCTTCTTGTATTTCGTTTGCCATATATGTCTCGTATTGTCTACCTCCTCAGTTACTGTTCGGCGTCGTTCGGCTTCATCGTCTGCTGCCTTTCGAGCTCTCACTAGAATCCTTTCTTCTTCCACAAGCTGTGGAGTTTCCGGAATTAAACGCGGAGTCCTCTTGACAATCTTCTTCCTTTTCTTGTCAACTCTCATCAGGTCTTCTTCAAAGGAGAGAGTCTTCTTGGAAACGATCCTTTTCGTGAGTGTCTTGACGCTCTTTCTCATGATAAGGCTTGGTGCGCCATTTTGGTCCGGTAGATCTGTTTTCTTGCTGGTCCTTGGGCCTTCCTGTAATGGAGTATGAATGCGCACCGTAAAGAGGCAATACCTTGAAGATACTTGGTACTTTCACGGCAACACCTTCCAGCTTTCTATCCAGATTGTTCGATGGCGTTGCAACAACTTCATATGTGGTTTCGATCAGCTGAGATGGATGTTCTGTTGTTGCTAGGCAACTCACGTCACCGATAGTAAATGTGTCGGAGGTTTTGATCTCAGAAGTCGCGATTGCACACAAGTCTCCAGTATCTGAAACGTCGTGAGCTTGTTTGTGAAAAGGTTAGAGTCGTGACTGATGATCAATCACAGGTTTGCTTCCACTTTACTTGATAGCTCACCCATTTGTTGCGGGCGGTCGTCCATGTCCATTTCTTCGTCGGCAGCAAATTCGCAAATGGGCGATCCAATTGGCGTTCTGCGACATTTCAGCTTGGAATCTTGGCATACCCCATCTCGAAGTCCGTCTGACTGTTAGCGATGTTCTCCGCTGGGGGCGATGCATGATACCTCCTTCGCTTTGGGAGTGGTGGTCTGTTCTCTTCTGACAGTGCATCTGAATACTGTTGTTGGATAATAAAGTGCTTGACCATTCTGTGTTGTCACTTGCACGAGGTGCCTTGGAAAATCAGCAACAGACTCAGTGGGTGGCACCTAAACAGGGCAGAGATCTTAAGGAATCGAAATCAAAGAAGGAAACCAAGCAAGAAGCACAAGTCGAGCGCACAAACTCTTAGGCATGCAAGCAGCGCGTGATAGAAGGAAAACGTTACAAACTGGCATCTCTATCCTCTCATTTCCCAGTGCTCATACAGGTCGTTGAGATGCATATATTCGGATAAGGAGATCCTAGATTTTATAACACGTACTCTTACGCCTTCACCGTTTATGCCCCCACGTTCCGCAATCAATCACATGGCATTGATCAGCCGAGTGTCTTTTAAGGCCTACCTGATTATGAAGATCTTCAACGGGAACGAACGAATCAAGGCACTCCTGGTAGGCCATCAAAGATTTTGTTTTGTTGTTAGGGGTCGATTCGACTCTCTTTTTCAGGTTTTCTAAAGTGCGTTTGAACTCTTGAATTTGAACGAAAAGCACAATGTTAAAACACTCATTTCATAGGTTACTGCTAAGAAATAAGTTATATTTTTAGAAGGATGCATGCAAAACAATCAGCCAAACCTACCTGATGACTGAAAGTGTAGCCTCGAAAGTGAAGACGTTCCTACGTTCAAGCGGCGATCGAATGAAGAGCGAGTCGATTACCTGGATTCAGCTGTTACGAGCAGTCTGAGGAAGCACAAGAAGCCTGCCTACTTTATACAGGTACGACCGTCAGAATGTCTGGAGAGCAAGTTTCACGTTACGGGAATTAGCTGCAAACAAAGACAATTTTCTACACGCATTCAAAGGAACTCAGTCAAGCGTGAAGCAAACCATCCTCTCGCCTAATCGTATCATAACGCGAGGCGTGTCTCGCGGCGGTGGGAGAACTACAGACAAGGCGAAGTCGTCACAAAGAGTGTTTGCTTCGTCGTTTCTTTCCTTTCCTCTGCTTCACTCGTTTTTTCATTGATACGAAGATGTCCGTGCACAGCTCACAACTGTTGTCTGTCAGCTCTTGTCTGTCCGTCCAAATTTTAAACATTTTACAACAGTTATGAGATGATGCATGAGATAACAATAACTAAGGAAGTTATACAAAACGTTCGTTGTAGGTTTCATTGCCTTTTGTCTAGGTTCTCATACCACAGATTTTCTTCTGACAATGATCAACGTATCAAATGTCTCACAATCAGAAATCTAAAAGGTGCAATTTTTGAATATTTATTTTGGCGCGCGGCGAAACGTCTCGAAGCCGCGCGGTCTTTCTAGCGGATGCAAGCGCCTACGTGCAGCTCTCAATGGCATTTCGGCCCCGCCCTCTCATGCACTTACGCGTGGCACGCGCGGCAGCTTTGGAGGCCGCCCCTCTCCCAGCCAACGCCAGTGTTTCTCCCGTTTCCGCAACAACATGCCCGACGAAATTCACGTAGGTTTCTTCACTTTCTGTTCGTTCCGCATTCTACCGGGCAAAATGACGCAGCTTTTCGCTTGCAAATTGTTCTTGGCGGGTGGCTCTGATATCTGACAATGGAATCAGGACCGAGAGATCAGTAAAACGAATGCGTCTACGAAATGTGGCGCACTTTCTAGCGTCCAAACTCGCATTTGGCGTTTTTTTTGCAGAAATAGGCTTCAGGTAGCTTTTTCACGACTGTCATTGTGTAATTATGGCAACAGAATCGGGATTGCAGAAGGTTTTCGTGCAGACGGCTCACTCTGGTGATCTGGCCGTCTATGTCCAAGGCGATTTGAATGATATTCCACATAAATGCGTCTTCCTCACGGTTCACGACGTCGGCAAGAACTGTGAGTGCGTTTCGAATGATCGTTACCTACCCATCTCCACTTCGCGCATAATCTTAGAGTCATTAACTTCGCATAGCTGCTGTGCCTAAAACAATTCATTTCAGATAAGTCGTTCGTTCGTTTCGTTAACGAGCCGTCGATGGCCGAAGTGAAGCACAGCTCCGTGTTCCTGCATGTCAGCCTACCTGGTCAAGAAGAGGACGCCATAGATCTGGTGGAGGAAGAGTAAGTCGCTTTGCCATCAATAGACGTTTTAGATTCCCCATCTTGCAACTACTGGCCGAAGACCTTCTCTACGTGCTTGTGCACTTTCGGGTGAATAAGGTCATTGCGCTTGGTGATGGCGCTGGAGCGAACATACTCTGCCGCTTGGCTGTAAGTTTCCTTTTGAAGCTAACAATAACAACAAAATGGAACCTGAATAAACAGCACCCTTTAGATGTCTTCGCCAGGCCACATCCACGGGATCATTCTCGTTCACTGCACGTCGACGACAGCAGGCGTCGTCGAGTACTTTCAAACTTCGGTATGCAATACTAGTAGGTTTAATCAGAAGTTGCAGATGCTTGATTTCTTCCTCGAGAGTGGCCTAATGTCTGAGAGCGCGTGGGAGTACCTGATCTTCCACAAATTCGGCAAGGTGCGTTCCTTATCTCTTTCTTGGCAAAGCTAAATACTGACCACTTGCACTCACAGACAATGCCGTTCGATCTTTTGAAATGCATTTTGCGATTTTCCTTAACCAATGACAGAGCATTGTTCACTTGATATCTGTTTCAGGAGGTGGGTTGCGTGGCAAGAGAGTCACGAAGCAGTGTGTAAACATTTCATTTTATGCAATTATTAGCATGAAATTGCATGGAACATGTGCTCTTTGTTGTACAACGAATTGTGGCTTAAAAACCAGTTCTGATCTTCATTGTGCCTTCTCTGTGGTGTTTTTCTGGTGCCCATTGATTGCTATTTCGTAACGTTCAACATGTTTGGCTTTCAGGGCGAAAAGGCTGTTGCTGAAGAATACGTCGAAAGTCTCAAAGACAAAATCAACCTGAGGAACCTTGGCAAATACCTTTACAGCTTCATGCAACGCAGCGATATCTCAAAGATTGTCGGACTAGACTTGAAGTAAGCACCTGAACAAGACCGCGCAGCTTTTCATTTCAGACTGGATACGCTGCTTGTGGCTGGCTCGAAAGCACCTCATCTGCACACTGTTCACACTACTTTCGAGCAGATGAACAAGAAGACGACGACGCTTCTTATCGTTGATGACGTCTCGGATGTTTTAGCTGAAGCGGTGAGTCCTTTAGTTCGAGTTTCCCCCTCAAATGTTCGCTTCAACTTTTTCAAATTGTTTCAAAGTTGCAAATCGGTCTTTAGCCGAATCGTTTGGCCCGTTCGCTGATTCTATTCTGCAAGGGATTCGGCATCCTTGAAGACATCGGCATCCCGGGACTGGAACGTCAACGAACGCTGAGCAATTCCATGAAAGAAGCGGATCTTCCCCGTCGCAGCTCGGTCGGCAAGAAGTCCGTTGATAAGAAATAACCGATCGTCATGGAAGCTTTACGATGCTACGAATCATCTGAAAGTTTGGCACTTATTGTACTCCTCTCATGTCAGTTACCGTATTTTTCGTATTCTTCTACACTAAAGGAATTGTTTCACAAACCGCCAATGATACTCTGAAGCAAAAATATCTTCTTTTTTTTTGAAAAATTTTCTTCCAGCAAATGATCTGTATATTTTTTTTTCCAAATAAGTATGCATCGTCCAGAACATCTTGTTTCGCTTGGCGCTGGCTTTACAGCTTATTGTTAGAAGTTCAAAGATGCTTGTGCAATTATCGGTCCGAATATTGTACAGTAAAGGACTCGTCCTCGCTACGTCTAGTTGCACAGTTGCTCTTCGCGAACACAGAAAGTTTTACTAAAACGTGCACAAAGTGGCTGTGTGGGCCTTTGTTTATCTTGCGAGCGCGAGATCGACCTCTTACCCCCCCCCCCCCCCTGATGGCAAGAGAAAGAGCCGAAGCGGCATCGCGGATCGATCTTTCGTCGCGCGTGTTGTCGTCCGTGTTTTCCAGCCGCGCAGCCCGTAAACGGGGCGCGCAACCACTAGCCCTCAAAGGGGGACAAAGCGGAGGAGACGTGCGGGAAAGGAGACTTGTTTACTGGCTGTTGTTGCTGTTTACTACTGCCGCTGGGGCTTCTAGCGGATCACGGCTCGAGACGGGCGTCGTGAAGCGTCCGTGAGGCCCCGTTGAGTGAGATCTCTCAGGAGACGAGGAGAGTTGGCCTGCCCGGTTAGCAGTACCGGGAGTGTAATCGTGGTCCAGTGCTTGGAACTTCTTTTAGTCATCAGAGAAAGGAAAACGGGCTACTCTAGGACAGTGTGCCGTTTGAGACAAAGGTTAAATGAACTGTGAAATTTAGTCGAGTACTGAAAAACCAGAGGCTCACAATGACACACCCCTTAGTCGCACAAGCAATTAGTGAAAGGAAAAGGTCTAATAAGAGCCACGTTGACTGTTTGTCAAGGACGATCGATTGCTGCATCGTGAGTATGCTAAACGCAGTGGCTAAAACGTGTTGTCTCTGATTGTGAGTGGACAGTAACGCACGCGCGGATGTGACTTGCTGGACTGGAAGCATAGCGGATGTTGATTTGCGCTTCGATTCGGTTTGGGGGCTTGTGTTTTGAGACAACGACTAAAAGATTTCCTTCTCTGGGAAAAGTTGGGGCAACCCCATTCCTTGACAATAGTGGCTCCTTGCAGATGATGATGCCAGCATTGGCGATGGCGACGACGGTAGTGGCACACTGCAGAATCTGACGAATTATCAAGTTTGGAGCCGCCCTTGCAAGCAGTCGTTGAACAAAAGGCTTCTAGAGTAGTCCGGCTAACCATCCACGCTGCGCAATACCTCGATGCTCTTCGTTTGATCCTTCATCTTCGAAGCAGGGCGCACAATTTCAACAGTTTGTCCGTCTCCGAAATGCATCCACACTTTTCCTTGAAAAGCGAACAACAGACCGGCGTGACGTGTAGCATTAACCGCCCTATACTATAACAAGAAAGCGAAGATCGGATAATGTTCAACACCAACTGACGCAACACACACGCGCCCGTTATAATCCCCACGACAATCCGGTGCTCTCACACTTATGATGCACCTGGAACGACGACTCATTCTGCGGCACTTCTTTCTTCGTTGTGATTTCAAAACGAAGTGAGGAAGTCCTCAGGTTCCCACTGTTAGAGGCTTCGCTGTCAACATTGGAACGCATTTATCGCATCACACAGGAAGGGCAAGCTCAAGAGCGGTACTGCAGCGTCTCCTGGTACTTTCATCACATTATGTGGTATAAGCAGAAACAGCCGCATAGTTCTTGGCCGCCGTCAGCACGCATGTCCACTCAGCTGTTGTACTCTTCTCCTTGACACCAGTGATTCCCTACAATTGTTTTTGTTGTGTATTTTTTCCATTACGGCTTGGACGATGGCGTGGCTCACGGCACCGGCCGTGTATGTGAACACGGTGTTGAGAACGGAGGCACAGGCCGTTTTCTTCTTCACCAGCTTTGTTTGCTTCTTTACGTACTGAAAATTGCCGTAAATTTTGGAAAAAACGTCCTTACGCTTTTGGCAATCTTTCCGGTTTTTGCATTGTCGACAATGACGTCGGCGACTAGGACCATATAGTCGTCCAATGTAGTGTTCGCGTTGGTCAGGCAGCTCTCGAAAGTTGACAACGTGGCTAACAGGGCCACTGAACCGGTCGCCCCCTTGATCGCCTCCACATATTTCGTTAGATCTTAAAGCAAATTGAATTAGCAGCAATTCAGCATCACTCACTGGAGATAATCACAGTCTCCGTTTGATTCTTGCAGAAGTCGTAGGCAGCTGAGTAGATGAGCTGCAAGCATATTGTGAGAAAACATTTCAACTCATACGACGGCAAGATTCGCTTCAGTGAAAGTGGTCGTGTTCACGCCGAGGACGTAGACCTTATCGGCAATGAGCGCCGTGCCATTCTTGGCCTTCGCCGACACCGGGCAGACGGCGAGAGCGATGCAGATGACAAAGGTGACGAGAACGCACCGCATCTCTTTCCCAATCCGTTCTCGTGGTGTCTATTATATACCAACCAAACTCTGGTGGCGAAATCTGTCCATCGTAGTTCGGTTTGCAATTGAACGTGGTGTTTCGAGTGCAGAGGGGGGGGGGGGGACGAATTCCAAGAATTTCCATAAAAACTGATGGCATCGGGTCAAAGAGGCACTTTTTCTCCTTCGTTTATTTCCAATTTATGGCAGTAGAGTCATTGCAAACTTCGTGAATCTACTTCTAAAAAACGCTACGTCTGTCGGTGGCACGGTTTTTGAGGCTTTCGTCGGTAGTCGGAGCAGAAAAGGGTCACTATATGGTTTTCGAGGGCCCTGAATCATTTCCCGCAAAGAAAACAGCATGGGTTAGAGGTGTAAACACAATAAAAAGCGAAAAGATTGAAAATCGGCCCAAAATTTTATCGGATTGGAATTCACAGGCGCACACTTGGTGCGCGCACCGTGAGTGCGCCGCGGGGGAGTTGAAGGGAAGCGCAGGTTAGAGATGAGTTTTCTAAGACGCTCCATTGGGCAAGAGTAAGAAGGAAGGAGATGGAACATTCTATGCTGAAGGGGAAGAGGGAGAGGAGGGAGTCTTCTATGTAGTGAGCGAAGGAAAGCGGGCAAGGGAAAGTACTCTACGCCGCTCCAGTGATCGGTGAAGGATGAAGAAAGCACAAGACTTTGCAAGTTTGCCTATCGGGCTGAAACTATGCCGCTTTACCGCTCCAGCGGAGCAGAGCGACGCTGGTACAATATATTTGAACCAGCGGCGCTACGCGCCACTGGCGCGTATGCCGGATGATTACAAAGCATGATGGCTTTACGCCGATAAGATGCCGTCTTTTCCTACCCTTCCTCTCCCTCGCCCACTGGGCTTCATAGAACACTCCCTCCTCTCCCTCCGTCCCCTTGCCCATTGAAGCATTGTAGAATCCTGCCTCGGACCCCTCCTTCCTCTCGCCCACTGGGCTTCATAGAATACTTCCTCCTCTTCCCTCCTTTCCCCTCACCCACCGAAGCAGGATAGAATACTTTCCCTTCTTCCTCCCCCCCCCTGCCCGAAGCAGCATAGAATACTCCCCCTTCTCCCTTCT
>JAQIXL010001443.1:0-18164 GCA_034700245.1 Poikilolaimus oxycercus
GGGGGGGGAAGAAGAAGAGAACTCGTCACTCTCAAGGTTGTTGGTTTTCGGCGGATCGTCCACTGACTCAGTAGAGCAACGAAGAAAGAAAAAGGAAGATGAAGTGTCAGAAGAGGGCGACCGTGGCCGGCTGATGAATGTGCGAGGTCAGACGGCGTGATCGGGACGCAGATGGCGCCCTGCCTGTCATCGTCTTCAGGCCTTCACACCTGACTTGGGGGGGGGGGGGTGTCCATGTTCAAGGACAAGTCGCTACTGGCAGTTGAACGTCACAGCTTCAGCAGATCTTAAATGTTCAAAGCTGGCTCTATTGAGCATCGGGTACGGCTCCTTCACACCGAAACCAACGAGGATCAAAACCTACCCTTTTCAACAGGAAGGCGTCGCATGATTGGATCAAAGCTTCTCCGTTTCCCGCTCGCTTCTGTTATCTTTATGCCCGAGCATTCCCTTTCAGCCCACGCGCTCTCCCATCGTGGCGCCTGCAAACCTTCCCCCCCCCCCCTCTCCCCAACTTTCCTCTCTCGTTTTGCAGTCTCACCCCTCGATGATCAGAGTTCCTCTTCTTCTCCAACACATATCGGCTGTGTTTTCACCGCAGTCCGAAAAAATCCCTTCTCTCAATTTTCTCGAAACGTCTTCTCTTCCCATCAAATTGGCATCAAACGGCGTGATAAACCCGGCGAGCCCGGGTTCGTTGACCGTCCCCATTTTCTTCCTTTTTCCCTCTTTTTCACGGGTTTAGGCCTCTTACCCACACTCCGACGCTGAAGAGGTTACCCTTGAATGTTGAAAACCGGCTCACCTGCCTCTCTCTATCTCAGCGGGGTTCCAGGCTGCCCTCCACCAGTGACGCCAACGGGCGTCGACCGCTTGATAACGGCAACGATTCTTCGTGTTCGGTCTTCTTCAGACTTTTTTCTTCGTTTCTCACTGCCATTTTCCGCCTTCCATTGGGCTTAACGGAAGGGTTTACGGGCTTTGTGTTCATGAAAGTGCTCTCTTTACGATGAAATTCACCTAAGAGCATCTCTTTTCCTGCTTCTTCAGCCATGTTGCCAACCCCTGAGACCGGATCCTGCAAGACGCTAAGACACTAAACGAATCACCGATTTAGGTCCGAAGGGGTGAAGCTGTGCTTGTTGAAAGGATTCGGGTTAGGTGAGTGTGAGATGGCTCGCAGGCTTGTAGCATTGTATGTAAGCTTGAAACCGATTAGTTGTGAAAATTTTCAACACGTTCGCAGTGCAAATTGTTCGCAAACTTTTTTCTCACATTAAGGGAAACGCTAAAGCATATTTCTTAATTTTGGTTTCCGAGATTTTGGACTCGAGTAGCAGAGCGAACGAAAACTTTCTCGTTTTGCAGCGAGACCTCATTTCACTTGCGTGAGTGTCTTTTCAGGCGAGTCTTCCTGTCTTTTTCGTACAATGCCAGGAGAGGTCCGCTTTCCCAAAACCTTCAAAAGGAACTAATTGAAAGTCAGATTCCTTTCGCTCTCCTTGATAAAACGTGATTTCGGAAAAGTGTTTGAGACCATTTTCATCACTCCACTCTGTCCTTTCCCATCTCTTCTTGTCTTGTTGTTCCTGGGTCTACATGGAGAGTTCTCGGTTGCACGCTGCAATCGACAACTTGTGCAAAGAAGAAGGCCATAATTCGTTTGTTTCCTACATTGCGCATTGCGAAGAACGCCACTTCTCAGAAAGCATTCTTCTCTTTACGAGAACAAGCTCTTTCCTTTGAAGCTGCCCTCCCCTCATGTTCTTAGTTCTCCTTTGCTAATCATGTCAGAGTTTTTCTTCCGCTCACTGAGAGGGCGGCCGAGAGGCGAAGTGGCGGGCAAGGGGCGCTCGCCCTTTCGAAAGGCGCCTCTTTCCTCTTCTCTCGAGGCGCGGCGACGGTCAACACCTCTCAAGGGGAGAATGCGGATTATGCAAATGGACACTCTCCCCTCCCTGCTGACTTCTCTTTCAACCGGAACCAGGCGGGGTCTGTTCAGCCTTTCTCTTCTCCTTCCTCCTTGCTTTCCCGCCAAAAGCAGGCGCCCTTTCAATTCGAAAGGAGAACCTGCCTCTCGATGCACCCATTGATTCGCTTCGCGCAGTCCTTCTTCATCTTCGTCTTCCTTCTTCCTTTTCTCCATCGCCAGCGCGTTCGCGTGTTCATTCAAATACTCTTCTAGTCAATGATTTTGCCCCAGTATAAAATCGTTGTCCTTCTGTTGTTTCTCAAGTTGTACCAATTGTGGAACAAAGTCGAATGCCTCGTCGGCGCCGTACAACCAAAAATCCTGTGCTGACTTCGATTTCGTCTTCTTGCTTCATTTTTATGACGGAGGGAAGGGAAAACTGAAAAGCATTCCTGTGGATATCAATGAATCTCTATCAAGAGTCCAACTGTCATAAAGCTTGTCGTTTGCGCAAGTCCACAGCGCGGCCAATGTTGTTCTTCTCTCACTGAACTGCCGGTCCTCGTGATTTCGTGCCACTCGGTCCCTCCCCCTCCTGTTACCAGCGAAGAAATTTCCATAATTCCCATTTTCGAGACTCTTTCATCCTCGAATTCCCAGACCCAAACAGTCTCCTCCCTCTCCTTTGTGGCCCCCTGGCGGCCATAAGTTTCACACTCCGCCTGAAGGGCCTCCCTCTCAACGGTCTTTATCCACTCCAGGGGGCTGACCGCCAGGCGTATTTCAGTCTTTCTCCATCTGGCCCCACACTCCTCAGCTGGCATCGTTTAGGAGTCTGTGGTGGGCCTTTTTTGCTACTCGAGTCGAATTTTCGGCTGAGAAGCGATTTGTACGAGGGCGTGGGTGGAGGAGGGAAGAACTCTGAATGGGACGAGGAGGGGCGCCTCTTCCTCTCCACTTCCGTCACTCCGGCGCCTCTAAGCCAGAGAACGCGTGTTTTGAGTCGTCACTGTCCTCTCTCCTCTGTCCCTTCTCTATCCTTCTCGGTCTCCTCTTGACTCTTGACGTCGACGGGTGTTACACTTTCGTTTTGGTGGTCGTCTTACTCAAGTCATGATCGAAAAGCGATTCACATCTTTGCCTCACATTTGAAACGAATCTGAAAATGATCCTTCTCCCACAGGAAAAAAAACTGACAGGATTGGAATTCCTAGAGCAAGCAAAATATTCTCGCTCACTTGAAACTCATCAAGTCTCGTTGTTGTTCTTGCAGTCAACTGAACTTCGACGCTTCTTTCCATTGCTTCAAGAATTCTAGGCGGAACAACAAACAGAGCGAATCCAGCTCAGCTCTCAAAGTTGAGTGCACGTGTTGTTCAAGTTGGTAAAGCACGTTTTTGCTTTCAAGTGCAAGCAGCACCAACTTGAAAGGGACGCTCTTTGCCGTTTTTCCATCTGTTTCACTTTCCGTCCAAAGTTCAAGAAAGATTTCCTCTACGATGAGCCCTCGTTTGTTGCTCCAATCATAAGTCTTTTCTCGCTAATGTCGTCTCATAGCTCCTCGAATCAATCTTTGTCGGCACCTTTTTGACCTTCTCCATCAGGAAGGATAGAATTTGGGGACTTCGTCTCCTTGTTGGGCTCTGATGGGGGTCTCCCGTCGTCCCCATGCGACCCCGTCGTCGCTGTGTTTCAGCCTTGTCTCTCTGCAACCCCAACAGTTCCGTCATTCAGCGGCCGCGTGAAAGCGCACACCTCTCCCCGATGAACTTGAACCCTCATGTGCCCCTAGTCTTTTCGCTTTGGGTCCTTCCTCCACGAAAAACATCCAGCAGGGCTTTAGCTCCTTTTCTACTCGATCAAAGCCCTCCCACGGGGGCGGATTCTCAATTCCAAATCTCCCAGAAGTCAAACCGGAATCAAGTGAACCAGCAAGATTATCGAATTCCATTCAACCGCTGAGTCTCCCGCTGTACAAAGGAGGGTCCTCCTGAGCCGGGGCGTTTACACCAATTCCTGCATCGGAAAACCGACGAGTTTACGGCGGCGAGCGCGGCCCATTTTTGGAGGCGCCGCCGAGGTTTTATGCCCGTTTCGCGCCTTCGCAGCTGTGTTCGCCGCCTCGGAAGAGAGGCCTCGAAATGGCTTCGGGTGATTATCGAGTGACGAGTTGTACAGCTCTGTCGGTGACAAAGATGAAACTCTTTTTCTCTTTTATTTCTGTCGTTGCTCTGTTCTTCCCCGTCTCGTCTGCTCGTCCTTCATCATATCGACTCATCTCCCCTGCCACACGCTCGCGACGCTCGCTAAAGCCTGTTCTTTGAAGGGGTTCGTGTGGCGACTTTTTCTGAACGCTGAAGCCCATCGACGTCGCAACACCTCTCTGCAGATTGCATCTCCGTCCTCTCAATTGAGGCTTCCTTGTTGGTGCATCCTATGTTTTTGCCGTGCCTGGGGGAGTTCCTGATTCTTTTTCCCTACGAGTTACCTCTTCGAGCATTTCTCCTTGCTATTTTCGGTCCTCTCACAAGGTTGCTGTTTTCTTAGTCAAGCGTGTCACGTTTTGGCAATCATCGCTGACATTTGCCCTAATCACGGTTTTCCTCTTCCTACGCACTAGCTGCTTGACTTCCCTCCTCGGTTCGTCGACTTTTACTCTAAGCACAATCTAAGTGTTGTAAGCATTTCTATCACGTTAAATTGCCTATTTCCGTGGGCATACAACTTTGTCGCCGCGTGCATTCCCATAGTGAGTCAATGTCACTCGAGCGAGACGAGGGAGGAGGAGAAGGGGAGAAGAGGAAGAGGAAGGGGAGGGGACGAACGGTCCTTGGGGGCGTTTGTCGTACAAACGTGTCTGTCTGTCCGGAAGGGAGGCGACATTTTTCTGCTTCGGTGTTTCATGGACAGTTCTTGTAAGTCATCAACATCTACAAGTCTGAGAGGAATCTCACTTTGAGGGTCTCTCGTTCATGGAGTTTCTCCATTCTTTCATCAAAGTTCGCGAATTGTTTTTTGGTTGTCAGAGAGATCTTTCTGCTTTGTCAATAATTTGATATGTTTCAGAATTACACAGATGCATTCTCCTGAAAGAGGCGGCGATGCGTTGAGCGTTCACATCGAGCGAGCTCCCAAGCCGCATCTTCGAGTTTGTGACGGAGGGCGGAATGTTAAGGTTCTCCGTTTCAAAAGTTTCATAAAAAAATTAAAGCATTGCTTTGCTTGCTAGTAGTCTTTGGCTGATGTGAGTAAAACAATATCTACAATATTGTCTAATTTTATTTTCCAGGTGTTGATACCCGGCGATGTCGGCCAGAACTGGCCACCTCAACAAGCTGCACTACCCTCCGGCTACACTATTCGTCTTCAGAAACTTCAACAACAGTTTAAGATCACCCTTGAGCATGAGGTTACTCTTTGTCAGAGCAGTTCACAACTTGTTCACATCTGCAGAAATCAAGAAGACCGGACTGCGTCGTCTTTGTCGGCGGTCAGAAAGAATGGAAAGCCATTGTAAAGGAAGTCGCCACTGGTAAGCGACTATGCTGAGGGCTTGATAAGCCAAAACAATTTTAGGTCTTAGTGACTTGTTGATCTCCGCGCCTTCTCTCGATGTAACGGGTGTTCTTCATGCCCGTCGACTCACCTTCGAGTCGGCGTCGGCAAATTTGCATTTCGGCGCTAAAAGCGACACCGAGTGGTTGGTTACTGTAGTTTGTGGAGATAAGCCCCGCTTCAGCCTGTCACTCATCGGCGAGAACGTCTTTATCTTGAGTGAGGCGTTGGTCAGCACAAGCGCGCTAAAGGTAGGATACATATCTGTGGCTTCTTTTATCACGATTGGCACATTAAAAGTGTTTAATCGAGAAATAAGAGCCTTTAAGGTGAAACACATATGTCAAGCAGGTGCAGTGCCAGTGAAAGACGATGCAGCGTCTGTTAGAGATCTTTCCAAGCACTCCTAAAGCAATGCGAATTGTGAACGAGCCTCTTTCATTGCAAACATTCATTAGCTGAAACTTGCCCGTTTAGGTGGTTGCCTCGCGTGCTCAACTCGACGGCAAGGTCTTCCCCTTCGAGACGTCTTCTCACTCGATTTGCGTCGACATTGACGCGCACCTCTTCCACATCGGTGTTGACGGCTGCGTCGGCTCGGTTTCGGGCAAGGATGTCAAGGTTTGTCTTGTCTTCTCGTGTCGGAAAAAACGCGCGCGCGAATTTCCTGCAGAAAGACACTCACGAGGTGGTCCTTCATGTTGGAGGGAACTTCGCGAATTACGGCCACGTCGCGGCGCGCGAACGCGTCTCCCTCTCAATCGCCGGAACCTGTGAGGATACCGTAGTTCATGATAGTTGTCTTTAGTGCTTTCACTTTCTGATGGGTCGATCGACTCAGCCGGAAGGAGCTATGATGCTTTGAAGAGGATTCGAGGTTTGGTTACGAATCAATGGAAAGGTCTTAGGAGTAACCACGGAGGTCTCCCAAGAGAAGGCGCCGCCTTCGAGCAGCGTCCTCGCCGCGGCGATCTCGGCCCGGAACGTCTCAGCCGTCGCTCAACTCCTCGAGAGCGGCGTCGATCCAAGAGAGAAGATTGTTTGTTGACAAATGTTGACTTGTTTACTTGATTGTTTCCAGGAGCACGAGAACGCGAAGAAGACGGCGACGAGGCTAACACACGAGAAGCGAAAGGACGGCGCTGCCTCGCTTGTGAGCACGCTCATCGCTGTTCGTGAATGGCGTCGTGGACGAGTCAGCGCTCGCAAGGTTCGTCTTTTGATTTGGCCTTTTCGGGTTTGCTTAGATTTTATCAATTTCCAACTTATTGAAATTGGAAATGTTTCAAGTGAGCGAGTTCAAAAACAGGCTCCTTTTCGACTAGTAGTCGCTGATGATACAACGGGTCAAAATTACTCACTACATAACAATAGTATAAATACGACTACGTTTCTATTCCTACACATCACTAAAGAATTTTGAGAGCTCCATTTTCCTCCTTGAAGATCTAAATATCGTTCTTTTTCAGGTCCGCGCCCATGTGGGCGAGAACTGCCTAGATCTCGCTCAACTTCACGGCTCTCGAAGACTACGTTTGAGGGTTGGCGGACGAGGTTTGAGAGCGGTAGCGTTGAAGTCTTTTCAGCCTTTCTCGAGTCGGATTCGATTTGGACTTCTGGAGAGGTGATCCTACAAGTCTCCGAAGGCATTGAACTGGCCGGGCAAGCGAAACTCGGCGCCCTGGAAGCCGGCATTGGAGGGCCGATGACCATCGACGACGACGCCATCGTCTGCGTGGAGAGAAGCGCCAAGGCATGTTTATTCACAAAAAAAACAGGGTTTCTTTTGAATCCAGTCGCACGCCCAGCAAATGCGAAAGCGATCTTCTTCTAAACGAAACTCTTGAAACCACTTTGAAATGTCGAATTTTAGGTCTCATGCGCTCTCGTTGAGTCGGGAGGCATTTGGAGTGTGGGCGAGACGTTGAGACTCCACGCGGCTACTCAGATTATCTTCCGTGCCTCGGCGCATTTGGAAGCCGAAGCGGCTGACTTGAGAGCCGACGAGGATTGCTCTATTGCCGGTGCTTGGCAGGTTCGTCCCCACTCCTTCTCTTCAGATCCTCCAGGTTCACTCTCTTTGGCTGTCCTGCTCGTCAGTAACGACTACCGTATCCGGTCGAGTAGCGATTGAGGAGTGTGGCGATGTTCGCTGTGAGCGCCTCTTCCAATGCAGCGGCTCCTGGAAGGCCAATGATCTTCTCCATTTGAGACTCGGTGGATCTGCTCACTTTGCCGGTTTGTCTTTTAGTTTCGAAGGCGCTTTCGATGAGCGATTACCAGTGCAAAATTGAGAAAGATTTTCTGTTGGGAATGAAAGAGATGCATATCTCATTTCAGTGGCGGCGATGTTGGAGGCTCGCGAGTTGAGGGTTGAATGTCGCGATGACTGCGTGCTGGGTGGTCGATGCGTGGCCGGTCAACTCCTCTCCCTCTACGTCCGCGACGAGGCTATCGCTCTGGGCACCTCGACCGTTGTCTCCCACGGCGATGTTCAAGTCGTCGCCGGCGCTTTCCGTAACGGCGGTTCCTGGCAGGTGTGTTATGGCTGTTGTTCAAATGTGTGCTCGCAGAAGAGTTTCTGGCAGCACCGATTTACGTCTCGTTTACTTTTATTCATGGCATGAAACAAACACCGAATCAAACAAATCTTGCAGGCAAGCGGCGACTTCGATATTCGCGTGGGAACAATTGAGCAGAGTGAAGACGCTAGTCTCTTTGCTTGTCGGACCCTCACGGTCTTCTGCCTTTCTGCCACTTCTTCGGGTTTCGATGGACGCCTTCTGGCTGGTCGTGTTGTCTTGCGGTATTTCTCAAGTCTTCTTCACACTCTTCCTCGCAGAGCTCTCAACGAACTCGCTGTCGAAGGCGAGATTCGTGCTGCCGAGATGGAAGTGGATGTGCCGTACGCGGACGCTTCTCGGGTTGTTCTTCGAGGTGACGTCTACGTCGAGGGCTGCCTGGTTGCTACGGGAGACTCGTCCTTTGATCATCTCGGAGAGGTGAGACCGTTACACACTGGGCCTGGAATTGAAGTAATTCGCTTGGATGTCTGTTGGTTATCGTTTGAAAACGCAATTTAGAAAAGCTTGACAAAGGTGGAGTTTCAGACCGAACTGCCACGAGTCTCACTGTTGATGGCTGGTCCGCTCGAGGCAAAAGCCTTGGTGGCTCCATTCCTCTGCGTGATGGCTGCCCCCACTTCTCGACTTCGCCTCTCCGGTCTCCACTGCGTCGACTTCGACTTCTCTCTTCTCATTTCTGTTGGAGCCTTCTTCACCTCGCGCGATTCAATTGTAAGTTCTCTCACTAGAAAAAGAAGCTTTGCAGATCGAATCCACTTCGGATGAGGAAGTGCTCCTCTCGGAAGGCATCGTCGTCGCCACAACCTGGAATCACTCGGGACGCGTCATCTTCCGTAGTCCTTCGGCTCGCCTCTTCACCAACAACTTCATCAACGCCGGCGTCTTTACCTGCTTGGCTGAAACTGAGGTCCGTTCTCTGAAAACACATCGCTGAAAAGTCGCCAGAATTCGCGTTGAGTGAAAAATCGTTTCGAGCATCGTTTTTTAAAGCTCACTAGGCGAAACGTACAATACAACCATAAATGAAATCGCTTTACAAGTCTTTGACTCCAATGGTTTAGGTGATGCTTTCTTCCCTGCACATCCTCGTCGACGGTCTCTTCCTGAACACGGGTCTCCTCTCGGCAGGACGACTGCTTGTCGAGGGACGCGGACAGCTCGAGAACCATGGTCGCCTCGTCGGCGAGGACGCTCTAGAAGTACTTATCGGAGAGTCGCCGGCTATCACCGATGACGAGTCAGGCCAGGTGAGAAGCTCTAAAAGCTATTTGTTTCACGATTTCCACATCTTTCTATAGGGTGAGAAAAAACAATGGTTTCTTTTCTCCGGCTCCCTTTTAATCATTTATCACTTTCTTTCAAGTTTGTTTCAGTCATTCGAAGTCTTTTGATAGCAATTGTTACAAGTGCTAGGAAGCTGCTGGCGGGTAGAAAATTTTGCATTTTCAGGCGAAGCATACGAAGATTGACGAAAGACTCTCGGCCGAGACAACCGATGTTGGCTACGCAAGTCGCAGCTCTTCTGAAGACCTCAATTCTCGGTGCGACTGCTTTCGACAAGTTTGAGGTTTTAGATCGCCACGCTTCGCGGAGAGTCCCGAAGGTGACTGGCCTGAAACAGTTGAGGACGAGTGAGTTTTGAGCTCATATCAGAGCTTTGCCTTCAGGGAGTCCTATACCGAGGAAAAGGAGAACGTTGAGAAATTGGATGCTCTTGACACACAGTTATTGTTTTGTGGCGAGGAGCGTCTTCGGCTCGCACCGATTCCCCTCAAGAAGCTTGACCGACGGCTAGCTTCGTCCCCGACGAAGCAGCATGTCGGCACTCCCAACCACGACCTCGCCTATAAGAGATTCATGGTTCAATTCACGACTGGTCACTAAACAACTCTTGCAGCTTCGACATGCCAGTAGCGGTCTCGATATGCGCTCGGAGTCACGGCATGGAAGCAACGATTCTCTTACCTCTGTGGCGACCTCGAACTTCCCCGAGGTTCGCGCTAACCTCATCGCAAATAAGTTTCAGTTCCTGCGATCCCCAATGACCCCGTTGAAATTCAAGAAGGAGATCCCCCTTCGAAGACTCGTGTTAAACTCGCCGACCAAGGCCATTGCTCACTAGTCTCATTTCTCGGGTCTTCTCCTTCTTCTTCTTGTACTTCCCTGACTCTCAAATGATCCCTGTTAACTAGATGGATCGGGTAGCTGAATCAGGTATTACACAACCTTGTTGCAATTGCCCTTTCACACTCACAATGCCTTGTTGTACATACCGATAAATGTTCAAATAATTGTGTGCACACTACAAAGCTGTCTCATGGGAAAATTGCAATAGGGATAATTAAAAGCAGCTTTCACTGGAAGAAAATACGTCACGACCAGGACGCTTCTTCGGAAAATATCGATCTTATTTAAGCCTGCGTCATGGCAAGCGTTATCACTGAGGCAGTCTCGAAGCTTTGCAGTCGTCCCCCTTTCGCTTTTCCTTTCAGTCAATATTTCCGTCACAAACAGTCGATTCTGCAATGGTCTCCGACGATGAAGAATTAAGCGATATTTCGGAAAACGAGAGTGAATTGAGCCTTGAAGAAAAACCGATAAGTTCTTTGTTGCCATAATCGATTGAACACATTTTAGATTTTCGGCGTGCCGCATCCTTTATTGATTGCTGATATGGAGACAGCGACCGAGCGCTTCGCAGTGTGGCTGCCTAATAACGAGTTGATCACGTTGAAACCAACAGGAAGTGCCGTTCTTCGTTTTCCTTGCTCGCACAAATGGAAGGACAGTCCCGGGGAGTGTATCACAATTGAACTAGAGGAGGTAGTACTCTGAATCGTCAGAAAATGTTCTAGATCGACATAGAACATTATCGACTGCTAGAAGAAACACCGCGTGCACAAATCATTGACACTTTGCCACACCGAAACGCTCGATCCGAGCATGTTTGTCGAATTGTGCAGAAGTTTATTGAAAACAATTATCGCATGAAGGCAGCGGAGTGTTTTGAAAGCAATTTCTTCAGCGCCCTCTACACCTACATTTTGGAAAGATTGGACGGACTTTCAAACCATTGCGCACTTTGCGATCATCGCCTGAGAATCTGTGCACCAGATCTGGACGCAGTGCGGCATTTCAACGTGAATATTGCACGCATCTGTGCGAGGCCATTATGCGCACTCCAGGCGCAAATAGTCTTCGGCCGGCAAGCAACAGACGAAGAACTGTGCGAATTTTGGACAGAAAAAATTTCTAAAAAAGACCAGTTTATTGACCGAAATGCGGACTTTAAATTTGCAACTTCTAGTCGACTTTTTTATGAGACGACAGATGAAGTGAAAGAATTTCGAAAACTTCGGCAAGGCCGAGAAACTTGCTTTTTCTTCTACGTACTGGTAGATGACAGCGCAGAGAAGTGGTACTCGTTGCTTCACAAGCAAAGTGATCATCCTGGGTTTGACATCGATTGCCTTTACTAAAATCGTATTCAGATTTTGTGGAATATTTCTTTCGACAACTCTCCGCTTTGGTCAGAAAGCAATCATATGTGAGGTTGTAGAAGATGCAGCCAGACTTTTCCAAGTCGATCGACATACGTATTATCTTAGCGACTCACGTCTACTTCGATTCCGAGTCGACGTTGCGGCGCTGGATGACAATTGGCAGTAAGTTATTTGCCATCTTTGTTTATTAAAAATGTGCCAAAAATATTTTGTACTTTGTTTCTGCAAACACTAAGCTGAGTGTCCACTGATCAAGAGGTGCATAACCCAGATCGTGGATGTTGAAGTCGGTGTCATTTTCTAATCAGATACTTTTCAAGCTACAATTTGATCAATTACCGGATTACATGCCGTCGTCCACGATGTTGCCTCTAACGATGTGGCTGCGGAGACTTTTCAACGATCCACTACAAACTGGCCAGCAAGGAGAAGAACGGGTCGATAAAACAAAAGAAGTATGCGAGTTGGATCAACTGCCGCAAGACATTTTAACGTCATTTGCCAATTGCTAGGTTTGCACGAAATTTCGCGCCTACGGCGCAGCTGTCGAGCTCTGGGCGATTTCGTCGAAACATATAAAAGAAACTATCGAAGGAAAACAAAATACACAATTGATTTTCATTCCCCGATCAAGCTAACCTTGGAAGTGGAGCAAAAAGCCCTTCTAATTGTGGTCCTGGCAGGTGCTGACGTTGAGGCGCCCTCTATTCATGACGATTACCTCCCTCTCCGAATTCATTATGGCAGTTTGGGCGAGCTTCTTCAAGATGTGACAACTTGGCTGGAGCCAACTCATGTGGTTGTTAAAAACGCTAACGAAAATGATCTCAACGAGGCGCTGCCGTATCTTCAATCAGTCGCCGAGTTTTGTTTCTACGACTTAACTTCGCCATTCTCGACAATTACTTCAGTTCTACCGATAACCGCTACTCGGCTGACATTCTATGATTCGGACATAGAATTGCAAGCAGTGGAAACAGCCTTCCTTCGTCGAATCGAAAAGCTTCACGTTTGCGGAACAAACGTGCTAACGGAGGAGCTTGTGTTGAGTTTACTTCAAGGAAGAATGAGGGATCTGAATTTTTCCGAAGCGATTCCGTTCGATTTCGAAATGTGCACAAAGCTCATAGAAATGTGGTCAGCGGGTCTCATTTATTTTGATGCCGTCGTGTTAGTCATAAGCTTCCCTCGGAGAAACATTGCACAATTTAATTTTCAACAACGTAATGTGCAGAATGCTTTTTTGGCTGTTCGTCGTCGGCTTCATGGTGCTGCTCATAGGGCGGCAATGCTGATACGTCCAAATAACATTCAGGATGATCTTTTTGTTGCACTGCACAATTGCTGTCCAACCTGCGCTCTATATCCTGGAAGACATTTTGTCACAAATCCGAAAGGAGCAGTTATGGAACTTCTTCTCTCTTCTAAACGACAAGCGAACGTCTGGAGTTTGCGACTTTTAAAGTATGTTGCATGATTTGAAGAGTTGTGTGACTGTCACATTTTTTTGTAAAGAATAAAATTTATTTAAAAGTGTCAAACATTCAACAAATGGTAATTTCACGTAATTAATCTGCCGAGGGTCCTTTCACAACAAAGCAAGAGCTTCATTCTCAACGTCGTCGCCGTCTTCGGCGTCGCCTAAGCCATAAGCTCGTAATTCCTGAACGTTTCTCTTTAGAAGTTTGTCTCACCGCGCTCAGATACGTGTAGATTTCGGCAAATGTTGGTCGCTCCTGAGCATTGGCATTCCAGCATCTCATCATGATATCCGAGTAGCTGAAGGCTTTTTGTTGAACTTTGACGCCTATAACTTACACATTGTCTGGACACCTTTTTGGCATTCTCATCCTCAGACCGTCTTCAAGAAACTTCATGACTCCTTCATACTCCATGCCAGGATAAGGAGTCTCTCCGAGACTAAAGATTTCCCAAAGAAGAACTCCGTAAGACCAAATATCGCCTTTGACGGTGAACTGAACTTCAATTGAGGGGGGAAAGATGAAAAAGGCCTACTCGAGCTCCGTGGAGAAGAACTTCGATTGGAGTAGCGTAAGCAGGCAGATCTTTAGCGCTTTTCTGAATGTAACCGGTGGTATAGCTGTCAAAACGACGTGAAAGTCCGAAATCCGTGATTTTTAGTACGAGCTTCTCATCCAGTCTAAAGCGCGAAACAAAGAATTGAAGTGGAGAAAACCTACAAACAATTCCTGGCGGCTAAATCTCGATGAATAACGTGATTTGTGTGCAGATACATCATTCCCGAAGCGGCTTCTTTAGCGAATCGAACAAGCGCGCTTATTTGGAGGTCCTAAATATGCTGCGTCAAAAGGTTTACGCTTTACTCGTTTGCTGCGCAAAGATATAAGATGATCGAGGAGGCTTCCACCTTTGAGATACTGAGTTATGAGGATTGGAACAGGACCATCAGTGGTGTAGCCGAGGAGACTGACCACATGTCGATGTCTACACATTTCAAAACTCTCCGCAAAGCTTCACGCACCTTAATTGCGTCATAAGCTGTGCTTCATCAAAAGCGTCGTCGTAGTTGTCGATGAACTTTGGCTTTATTTCTTTGCAAGCGACGAGAAGCTTCTCACCACTCAAAGAGAGCTCGCGTAGATAAACCTTGCCGTAGTGACCTGGAACCAAGTTTACGGCTCTGCAAACACACCTTGGCCCAGTAGCTGAATTTTTGGTCCAAGCTGGGTTACTGAAATCTTCGAACCACACGCAGTGGAGAGGTTCTAAAAGTTGCTTCTCGTTATGAAAGGGAACCTCGAGCAAGATTTGCGTTTTGGCTTGGTAAGCTTTTCTTCGACGAAAGTCTTGACGACGATGCCACTGAAAGCTGTTGAGTGAGGAAAGCGCAACAAACCAAAAACATTGCGACAAAGCCGACAGCGAAGAGCGCCGAAATGGCGATGAGAGTCACGATGAGAGTTTCTCTGTTATTCTTCTCGGGTCTGGCCATGTTTCCAACAAAAATGTGATGGACAACTGTGAACTCTTCTTCTACTTTCTCGTTTTCAGTATTTTTTGGTTTCTCCGTGAACGCTTGAGCCTGTTCGAACTCCAGCCGCGGTTTGGCCTCGCGATCCTTCGTTTGCTCGTGGGCAGTTTGAAGATTGTGATGAAGACTTTGAAGTTCGTCCTCTTTAATCTTCGGCATTGATGATGGCTTTTTTCGTCGATCGGAATTAAAATTGCGCTGGCTAAGTTCGACTGATATCGTCTGAGGCATACGATTTTACAAGAAGTTAGAAAACAAACGTTCATTAACGGCCAGCTGCCAGCCTTGCAACCATCCTCAGGTAAGTCGTCCTGGTCGAGAAAGACCTGAACTCCAGCAAAGCCTTGCGATCGAAGATAGTCCGTCTAAACGATTGTCGACTAATAAAATTAACGACTTTTCTTCTAATTGTTGTTTTGTTTTCGAAAAAGACAGTTCTGTCTTCGTAGCTTCGTGAATCAAGAATGTAGTTGTTTGCTTTGAAAGTCACTTGGTCCGGCGCATCACATCTCTGCACAAAATTTACTGTAACATTTTTTGATAATTTGAACGAACGAATGAATTCCGACTGCATTTTAAAGGACGAATTAATGTCGCCGATAAAGACGATTCTCTTTCCCAAATTACGGCGTAAAGTGCGATCGATAGCAGCAGTTTATGGTGTGAAACATGCTGCAGCAAGGTATCCAACATGGGATTCTACAAAAAGTTCGACTAAAACAAGACGCACCTCGGGGAATATTTTGTCGTTTAACAATCCCGACAATGTTTCCCAGGCTGAAAAAGGAAAACATTCAATGTTTTAAAATAAGAATCTAAACGAAGAAAACTGGCCAATTACCAAGTCTGTTATCGGTACCATTCGCAACGTTTGTTCTCGGCTTATAGGGTGATACAGTGACCAAATCGGCGAGCCTAAAATGTAAATGTCGTATTGATTTTTGAAAGCCTACTTAGTTAGGTCGCCGATGCTGGCAAGCAGCGCCTTGTCTCTAAAGAAAAGAGTGCTCAAATCGATGCTGAGGGTAAAATTTGGTGCAGCATGTCCGATCCACTGCAGTATTTTACGCATTTTTTTGTTCATTGATCAAACCTTGAGGAATTCGATTGAGCTTTCCATGTCCTTTGCGTCAATTTCGTCGGCGGTCGAATACAAAATGTGAATTCCGTCAAGGCCCGCATCAGTCGCATTCTTTACAATTGATTGGGCGACCTTCTTGACAGCGCCGCTCGGCATCTCATAGGAGCTCGGCAGAATTGAATCCCAAATTCCTAGCAGTACTTTTAGCTTAGGATCTTTTTCTCGAAGTGCGGTCACAGTTTTTGAAATGTAGTCAGGGCTCCACAGAGAGTTGGCTAAGGTCGATCTAGAATGTTAAAGATTTTGAAGATAGAAAAGCTAACGCACATTTCATTCTTCGCAAAGTAGACGACCGATGATTGAACACTGAGGTGGGTGCAGAGACCAGCTTCATAGTTTTCAGCAATACTTTGATGGCGGCTTTCTGACACGATAAAATTATTCAACTCGCATAATCGTAAGTATCCATTTCGTCGAGAATCTAAACCCATTAAACTTCTTTACAAATTATTATCAGAAACCTAGTTCTAGAGCAAATACAGCCGGTAATAAAAGGAATATCCGCGTTAGGAGTCGAGGAAACATTTTTGGGCGCTCAGGGCGCGCAGATGATGCGGCGTGAGCAGCCTTATCACTTCAAAGTGCTGCTAGTAAGGTCGGGCTCCTCTTCAGGCGGCTTATCACGTGTCCTTCAACTCCCAAACAGAGGGGCACAGACCTTTAACCTCAAGAAGGAGTGGAGTGGCACTTTGTAATTGTGTTGTATTTATTTCTCGCAATGTTTTGTACTCAATGGATGTTCATAAGGTCTTCTAATCGTACATATAATATTTCAAGTTTTATCGGCGAATTCAAAACCAGATTCATTTATATAAGAGTCAAATCGACAAAATTATTCACTGATGGCTGTTCGAGAAAATGAGAGAGAACTCTTTGATGAGGTGAGCAAGAGTGATTTTAAGCTAGAGGCTGACATTCTTTTTAGTTTTCTTGATTTGGATGAAAATGAATTCGTTGCTGCCTTCACGATGTGAAATATGGAGTTCCTCTCCATCAAATCGCTTGAGAACGGGACATCGGCCTCCTGTTTCCTCAGTTGTCACGGGTAATCCATCGAGAAGTGTTTCAAGTCGCACTGGGAAAACAAATCGAACTTGAAGGAAAAAAGTTTGCGGGATTCCGCTGGCCCACGCAGCAAGTCGGAACTGAATACTGGTGAGAGTCAATTGTGGCGTGAAGCAGTCTAATGCTAAAGAGTTCCACGAAGCGCTTATAATAGCTTCGTCGGTTATTTCGACAACTGGTTGTGGTATCATCGGCTTCTCTGAAATCATCAACAGTGCTTCAAGTTGTTGCACACGGGAATCAAGGAAGAAATCCGTGGAAATATTTGTTGGCCAATCTACGAGAGCCAACTCCAAAATGTTGGGAGCATCTCGCAAGCTGCACAGCACGTCGTTTAAGTCGTGTCCAACGCCAATTAGAGTAAATCCTTTGATGTTCTGAAGGAATGGTTTCCAAAACTCCCAACGATACTCCGTTTGGTTGGAGAGAAAATTTTCTGCCTCAAAATGTTGACTGATGTGAGAAAGCAAAGTCTGAAATGATTTCTGTGCGGTAACCTTAAAGCATGACCTCCATCCTCGAAGCTCAAATAGAGTCACGCAATCATTGCAAAATTCGCCAACAAATCGACGAAACGAAATACCATCAATGCAAAAATCATCGCGAGGCTGCATGTTTCTGATGGCTATGGATAGCTCCAAATTGAATTGTTTGCCAAATGCGACATAGCTTTCAGGTGCTAGACGAATTACAATTATGTGATTTTTGAAGCGTTGCAGGGAATTCGCGTTTTTGTTTATAAATGCATAAAGCTTTTTGCTCAAGTGTCGCAGTAGTAAAAGCTGCCGTCCATTCACGAAAGAAAGAATAAACTGAAGCAACTCAAAGGGAAGTCGGTCTAACATAAATACAACGATGTCGTTTGCAGGCGAGGAAGACATCTGCTGATTTTGCAGGATTGCATGAGAGAGTGCTAATTGGTTCAAGTGCCGCCATGCAATCGATATTTGTCTCTTACCACTTTCCGACGAAAATTAGAGTTCAATGGTCTTTTCTTGCACGACGGAACGAATATGCCGCGAGTATTTAGAGATGTTGAAGTGCAGAGGTAAAAGATCCCACCATATTTGACTGGAAGAACTGTTCTGGTCGCCGGGGAAACCCATTGGTAAGACCTGAAACGGGTTGCTGGGAGCTGCAGTTCACAGCGGTTCGCCAACGTCTTTCAGTTGTGGTTACATTCCGCAAAATTCGAAAAAAGAGGCAAAAAGAGTTAAGAGTCGTTCTCTGTAAGAACGAAGCACGCCTAGTACACCCCCTGGCACAGATTTTTTGAAAAGTTTATATTTCTCGGTTCTTTCTACATATTTATAGGGGCCGGACCCTGGGAAGCCCGAAAAACCAAAAATCTCCGCGGGTTACGGTAGTTTCTTCGAGAAACGTTTTTTGC
>JAQIXL010001444.1:0-18150 GCA_034700245.1 Poikilolaimus oxycercus
CATTACGAGCATATCATGATGTTCTCGCGATATATCACGAGGATATTACGAGCTCGCAATAGGGTTTACTACGGCGGCAGATTAGGACGTCAGATTGATTCGAGTCGATTGTTCTGCTGAACGTGAGTAAGAAAACTTCTCAAACGAAAAGTCACAGAGCAATTAGCAAGTAGGCAACTATGTTTCTTGATAAACGTATGAAATGCCGTCGGCTTTTTGGCCAGTAATTGCGATGTCCGGATGTTAAAAAATCCAAATTATTCCAAGGGGTGAGTTTCAGAGAGGCTTATCACACTTGCTCTTCAAAACGTTTCACTGAGACCATGCGCCGTGCGACAAAACTAATCATTTAAACTTACAATTGGCTTGAGAGTCTGCATGGGTGGTAGTGGTGGCATCGCTGTTGTCGATGGCATTGGCGGTACTTCCATTTTCTCCATCTCTTCTTCCTTCTCCGACGACTTCTTCTCCGTGTAAGGCTTCTCCTTCTCTCTCCTCTCCATTGTGTGATTGGCATCGTCTCGTTGCGGGATGTCATTGTGTCGGAAAGGAGGCCTCAACGCGAATACTCCCGGCGGAGATTCCACGTGGTCCAACGGCACTGCAAGGAGGAAAGTTTGTATTTTATAGTAGGCAAACCTGGCAGCCTCATTGGGAAAGGAGGGCCTAAAGGAGGACCCAGTGGAGGACCCATTCGTCCGTCAAACGTCGCCACCACTTGAGTTGGATCCACTCCTGGATTGAGCTGTGAATTAGCTCGGAAGAGTGTCGGTCCAACGACTGGACAGTTTGGGGGCTGGAATACGGCAGATAACTGCGATTTTCATCTCGATACCCACCGTAATGCCGGCACATTCATTGTCTCGCTTCGAACAAACTTGGATCTGGCACTGGTAGAACATGCGAGATTGATCGGGAAACTAAAATTACGACTACCAAAATGAAGGAGGGGCATACGCTGTAAGCCCATGTGGGCACGTAGGCGAAGTTGAGCTCTTGCGAGTAGACCAACCCCGCTTGGATTCCCGAGTTCAAAACCGGGCAACCACGAGCATCGAGAACTCGAACGGACAAGCCGGCACCATTATTGACGAAGCAATTCTTCACCAACATTCCATAGTTGCCTGTATCGTTCTACATCGTTTTCAGAAAAACTTACGATTGTCGCACTCCCATCTGTGCACGACTTGATCTCCTATTCGTGAACGCGTTATTACAGGACCGTCGGGAGTTCCAGCTCTAAAGAAATGCGGTAACTTATGTTCTTCATCAAAGAGCAAACCTAACAGAATAGATACAAGTCGGCATGACAACAGTTGCTTGTTCCACGGACTCTGTGGGCAGAGCCGAAACGTCCAACTCGGAGTTCACTGTCTTCTCGGCTTGGGCATAGAAGCACCGAACATTGTAGGCTCGATCAATTCTGGTCAAGAACTGGGGGTGGAAGGAGGCGATTACGGTGATCAAGTAGTTGACTCCCGGCGGTGTGAGCTGTGGCATTTTGATTGAGAGAAGTTTGACCAACTTGTTTGACACGATGCATGCCACAGTCACCAAGTCGTATGGAGAACATGGCCTCGGGAAGATTGTTTGAGTAGAACTCTTGCCGACATCCGGGTGCCGCATACAGACCCTTGATGAAGATATTACCTCTGAAAAAGGAAACCATCTCTGACAACGATTGATGTGTATGGGAGAAGTTGTTTTCAGAACTTTGTGCAACATAGGCATTTGTACAATTGGCGTTTCTTTTGAGAAACAAGCTACTAAAGAAGCACGCATTGGTGCCAATTTGATTGAAGAATCTCAAAAGTCTACTGAAACTCACTGAAAAGGATTCCTTGTTCGAACTGCAAAGCTGATCGCCGCGTCGGTGCATTGAATGGCTGGCGCACCGATCACTTCATTGTCAAGAAGGAATTGGGCTGTGACTATCTGAAATTGGAGCCGCCATAGAAAGTTGCAGGTCAGAAATATACCGGAAGAAAAAGAAGTACGGTTATTGCACACCGGACTAACATGTCAAACTTCAGTCAGCCGATGATACGTTTTGACTGCAGCCGGGCAGCGAGCAGCGATGACCCTATGAATGGTATTATGTCACAGGCACAGTGGGGCGGATCTCGACTCGCGAAGTGAAAGCCGCGCTCTGGCGCAATCGAGGTCGGCAGTGAGGGTCGAAACCTCATCTCGACCGGGAATTCAACGGACACAGTGAGGAATTCGGTCGATGACTACGAACAAGGGACATGAGAACTAAGAGAGCGATGGCAATCTGTAGTGTCACCGCTATACAACGGACTCACAATCAGATAACAACAGTGAACATAAAAGATCCAGAAAGAGCGACGCTACTCATTGAATAGACAAAGGGAGAGGAAGAAGAGCAGCGATAACTCGTTCAGTTTTTCACTCTTTCGTTTCAAATTCATCAAAAATTGCACGTGTTGTCAAGGTGATACTGGTCAGTTAAGGCGCGGGGAATTGCAAACCATTTCTGAAACAACAAGCAAAATCACTGGTGACTGTACAGACAGTGCAGGCTGCATGTTCTCGAACGGTTGCCTCGTTAGGCGGTCCAGGACAGACACCTGTCGGTCCTAAACGGTGCAGCGGTCAATCGTCGAAAAGGGGAAAGAAGCGAGGGGCAGCATGCGCGCGAGACCTTCCACATGCCACCTGCTTGCTTCATCGCACCCCGACGACGTTACTGTAGAGATTATCGCTCAAGCTACAGACGGGATGCGCATCATGAAAAGCGCGCGCTAGGTTGTAGTTGCTCATTGGTATGTCGAATCTCCAGGCGACTGCGAAATATTTGACAGTCTTCAATAAAGTGAATACCTGTGACATAAAAGAAAGTAAGCTTACACTGAGCACAAAACGGTGACGGAAAAAGCGAACAACACTTGAAGCAGACTAGCGCGCGGGAGCGAGCCTCAGCCAAAGAGGGGGCGCTGAAGGTCAAGTCGGCACGAGCGGCAGACAATGGCGAGGAGGAGCGGGGCGAGGGGAAAAATCACCTGTAGTCCTTCCTCGTTCGGTCTCCGATAATTCCACAATTGGTCTCTCTCTGCTGCTCCCTCAGCGGCTGCTCTTTCGATTCCTTCTGGCTTCAATCCCCGAGAGAAAGTGACCTTGAGGACCGCTGCGTCATGTTTTGTGAAACCTTGAAATGGATTAGTTCGTTAAATCAAGCCAATGTGCGCTGAGGCTGTTACTCTGCTCATTTCAGTTTTGAGTGGAAAGCCTCAGGAAACGGAACAAAAGAACTCAAATTGTTTAGAGCAGTGAATGAAACTCAAAGAGTCGCTAAAACACGCGTCACAATGGCTGCTGAATTCAGAAAAATAACCCGGTCCACGCCCTTAATGTTTCTCGAGATGAGGCAGGAGTTTAGTAGAGCTACGAAACACACCAAGGTAAATGAGCTCAAAATCTCGTGTAATTCAAAATAAGCAAAAAGCTTGTCAGAGTTGATCAAGCAATTGAGTAAGATTGTGAGACCATACGCTCGGTCGAACGAGTGGACGGCTCTACTTGTGAAGGAGATAGATTGAAGACGAAACTCATTCACCCACTCGAATACCAAACACCGAGATGAACTTGACAAGCAGAGGAAAGAATATTCAAGCCATATTCCATTTCATTCGAAACTCAATTGAATGGATCGCGGTCAAACCGGGCATATCGGAAAGAGAATGGAGGTCGGAGACTGGCAGGCTGCCGCGGGAGGACGGACGCGCGCATACAGGTGTGGGTGTAGGTGTGTGCAAACAGCTCATCGCCTCTCTTTCCTCTGCCCCATGGCAAGAGAGAAGAGACAGACTCGCCTGAGAGGAGTGACCACTGTCCACCCTCTCTTTAGACCACCCCTTGGGATATGAAGGAGGAGAGGAGACACAATGCCTGCCACCTGAACGCGGCACACTCTTGAGAACAGGGGAGTGGAGGGGGCATTCCATCTCATGTCTCTACTTGGCAGCTGCCTTCCATTTGGATCGCGAAGGGCATCAGCGCACTTCGTCTTCAATCATCAGGTCGTCCGATGCGAAATCTTGGCCAAGGACTCCAGTCGCTAATCCATCATACTTGAAGCGCAGTCCTCATTCAAGGTATACACGACGAGTTCACAATGACGAGCTTGTATATGTCCTACTTTGACATCCAACCGTTTAAGTTTCGACGTGGTAGCATTTGCAATCACCCCAACAAAATCCAGTCTGTGTTTCCTGCGGAACCCAAGCAAAAATTGAGCAACCTTCAGCTTTATTCCAGAACCGTTCTATACACAGCTCGCGTCGCCCAAATGAAATACACTGTGGGTCGGGAGGAAACGTCACATAGTTTCTCGTAAAAGGATGGGTGAACGGCAACCGATACTTCGTCTAGACCTGTCTACACAAAACACACACCTCAAGTACTGAATCTATCACCGAAAAGATCTAGAAGGTCTACGCAACTCTAGAGAAGGAAACGACACTTGAGCCTCGAAAGAAGAGAGGGAAGAAGGAGGGAAAAGAGACAGATATCATCGAGCGAGAAGGGAAAGGGAGGCAGTCACGGAAGGACAAGAAGAGGGAAGAAAGAAGAAGCTCTACTTGCTGTGGATAATGCTGTTGACGCTGGAATTGAGCTGCGCCGGCAGGTTCTCGACGACGTTGAAGACGCGATCCACACCGCCGTTCCATCGCGAGCCGACCTGCGTCTGCACCTCCTCGGCCGACGGCAACTGCAAACCATGAATTAGGCTCGAATATCACCCAAAGGTTAGTGAATGAAAAATAATCCCCGCGAAGAAACCTAGACGACTGTGAACAATCAGTGACGCACAAGAGTACGACGAATATTGTGTACTCAATCTGACTAATAATAAGCGAAGGCAGAGAAACTTAGGTATTTGACTGATGGAAATTTTCCCGCGATCACCCACCTGCCAACATTCATTTTGGAATACACGAAGGAATAAAGTTCGAGAGAAACTCAAACGCATTTTGCACAAGTAAAACAGCATCTCCTCTCCCATCAACAACTAAAGCACAAGACTACTTCATGATAAATGATGAACGAAACTAAAGCAAAGCAGAAACCGCACCTTCTCCCGATAAACGATCGTGCCGGGGACGATGTACTTCTTGAGTTTCGAGTAGAGATCCTCGCCCTTCTCCGTGTTCAGCGACCACACGTCGTAGTCCACCGAGAGCTTCACAGCCACCGCCACGAGACCCACGCGAATCGCCACTCTGAAAGAAAGATAAGTTTCCAGTTTTCAATAAGAAAGAACAACAACTTTGTCTCCAATATGTCGACTCCCGGTTAGCCAAAAATGAATCAAGAGCTTACTTGGTCGTTTTCCAGAGGAAACCCATCACTGCCGCGCCTCGACCCGCTCGTCGGTCTCTAAAACCAAGAAGCTTTCAGCGATAAAGCGAGACAAACACGAGGAAGAGCAAGAAAACAGAGAAGAAAGTGTAAAAAAATAAACCAACCAAGTAGCGAAAATTTCGCAAGCGGCGCACGAATTTCGCGCGCGCCACGCTAGACTACGGTAGTTTTGATCTCGAGGTGCCTCTCGCTTCCAGGTGTGAAGGCGTTAGAGAGGTTTTCTAACGAAACGATAGTTTTGTTTCTCACGACTAACGCCTTGTTCATGGATCATTTTGTGACCCTGATTGGATTCCAGCCTGCTCTCATAGTCCTGGACACCATTTCTTGCGTGTAGTCGAGCTGTCGACTCATCGAGGGTGCCAGATGTTATTGGCAAGGCAATATTCACGACCTTTCCCGGCCACACTTCTATCTCACCACCATCTTACCATAATTGCTATTTTCCAACAACATTATATTCGACACGATTTGATTGCCTTTTAGGCTCTCATCTGTCCTTTTCAAGGTCTTTTAGAGCGCGCAGATGTAATCGTCTAGTGAGGAGGCAACCCCACACGCGCAGTGCCGCGCTGTTCCTTCTCTGTCCACCCGCCCGCCCGCCCGCCCGTCCCCCAGTCCCTTGCCATTCTTCTCTCGCCCGCTCCCCCAAGTGTATTGAATGTTGTGAACAGGGAGGGGAGGAGGAGGCATTGATTCTTTCGCCTGGTCCACGCTTCGGGGCAATAAAGTATTGCAAAGGGGGTCAGTGGCAATTTGTGCGTCAATTAGGCGGGTCAGTAAGAGGTCTCTCCGCTGTGATCACCAAGGCCCTTTTTTATCGAACTCTCTGGCGCCAACACCGTTTGAAAACGCCGTTTCGCGCGCTTCTTCTCACGATTTCACGCGTTAAAAAACTTTTCGTGACTCCGCCCATCAGCTGGACTCCGTTGATGTTCTTTCCCCCTTACTCACTCCTCTCTTGCGTTTCATCTTCACGTTCGTTTACGAATCAAAGACTTTCGGCGTTTTTTAGTCCGGCTACTCTCCCCTCTCAGACTCGCGATTGACAAATTAGCCAGGAGTCACTGACAACCGTTTTCCTGTTGCGCTAAAATTCATTCAACTCATTGTCAGTGGGAGGTCTTTTTCCATTGTTGTTTTTCGAATTTATCCACTGCCACCGCTGACAAAGAAGTCTTCATTATTCCCCTGAACTCTGTTGTAAGTAGTAGCTGCTTCACCAAAATGTCGGTCTTTTCAAAAGGGCGACCAGCTAGCGGTCAGTCGAATAACACAGATAGTGGCGGTCAAGCGGTCAACAAGGCCGAATGTGTTCACGACGGGGATCAGTTGCTCTCGTGTGAACCGGTTATCACTAGTGACCGCTCGCGACCCTTTACTCTCCCCCTCCCGCGCCAGCAGGCTAGCAGTTGGTCAGTCATTTGTCGCCCTTGTGTTGACCCTTACCCGAACTTTTTGGGCCGCTGTGACTAGTCTCGCCATTACGCATTGTTCTTTCGAATGACCGTTGCCAATGTTGCTTGCTGCATAGGCCACTTCGAAAGTCCACTGAACCTTCTCCATTGGCGCCAACACCGTGACCTGAGGGCTACATTCTCGTCGTCTTCGTCTTTCATCCTATTCGCGCGCTTTAAGGCTAGAAGCGATTAGCGCCTGTTCTAAAGATCAATATTTTCGTTTCAAGGAGTCCGCGTGGATAACCGGAGGACTCCGAAGATGTCAGAAGATGTCCAACAAGCTATGAGTGAGTTTTGATTCTTCTCTATTTTGATCCAAGCAACCTCTCGAATTCCTTTTGCCACTGTTGGCCATTCTCAAACATGCAAATTGTAATCGTTGCAGGCTCACTGTCTCTATCAGTGTCCGAATCTCAAGGAGAGGATTCCGGACTTGGTCTGTCCAGTACAGCCGGTCCGAGTGGAACCTCGACTTCGTCTGGCAAAAAAATCGGACAATTTACAGTTCGTTTTCTAATCTGAAGTATTTGAGCTTCAGATCGCGACTCGGCCAACGCTTCCACCAAGTTCCCGCGCTGTGGCTGAAACCATGACTCTCGTCTCTAATTTCCTTCCCCTCAAGGTCAAGGAGCTCTTCGAGAATGCAAGTTTCGTTGAAAATCAAACAAACTGATTTTTTAGCAAATGATCTACAGATACTCGGTGAGAGTCCAGAAACCAGCTCGAGTTGGCAATGGCTTTGAGGATTTGATCGAACGGTTGGTGATCGAGACACATTTCTCCTTTGCGTCTATATAGTTCTCAGAAACAATTTTTTTTTCCTTCTAGCGAGTTTTGCGAGACGATCTTTTCGCTGATTGTCGCAGAGAATCCTGAATTCTTCAACGATCCCGGCTATCTTGTGTTCAACGGTGTCAATGTTGCGTACACAAGTCGTCAGCTGCAATTGCCCGATGGATTCAAGGAGTTTCTTCACTTGAACAACAGGGTTTGCTAGTTTACAACTTATTGTTGACAAAAAACTTCAAATGACTAGCAATTTCAAAGATTGAAAATTTAGAACGAGATCAAATACAAGGTCGAGGTGAAAGCGACTACAGGATTCCTGTTCGACCTCGATTCTCCCGATACGCACGCCTTCTTGGATTCGCTTCTCACACAGAAAGTTCGAAGAGCCGAGTAAGTGTCCAAGTCTGTTTTTCTTTGTATTGTTTTTTGATTTAAAACATTTATTGCAGCTCGGACACGTTCGTCACGCACGGTCGTTCGATTTTCTACGTGCCAAATAACGCCGAAGACACTCGACGGTCTGTTTTTTTATGTCGAGAAATTTTTTTATGTTCACGTTAAATCTGACCAACGACTGACCTGCCGATTATAGCTATGTGATCGATATGCCCGGTGGAGTTGAGGCGCTGATTGGCCTGCATATGGCTTTGCGTCCAAATCTCGAGTGTGGTGTAGCACTCAACGTCGATGGTGCGTTTTTCAATCGTCTGAGAATCCTCTTTTTGCGATTTTAGTGAGCAGTTCGGTCTTCAAGAAGTGCGGTATTCCCTTGATGGAGTACATTTGTTTGGTGAGAAGTTTCTTGTCATCTTCAAGAACTGTCGACTTCAGATACTGACCACTGATCGCACACGCTTGAACAGAATTCGTGATGTGACATTCGACAAATATCAGCGCAACGACTTGAATCGTTTCTTGAAAGGTGCGCTTTGCCTGGTTACTACGAAAATTTACCTTTTGATTATTCAAACAAATTCTTTTACAATTAATCTAACAATCAAACCAAAATTTAGGTGTGATGCTCGAGACAACATACAACCTGCCCAACGGCAGACCAATCAGCAAGCGCTTCGTCCGTCTCGGCGACAAGTCGGCCGCTTCGGCCACTTTCACGCTTGCCGGCCGAGAGCAGCCAATTTCTGTCCTGGAATACTTTCGTGACATGAAGAACATTCCTATTGACTTCCCACATCTTCCTATTGTCATGGTTTGGAAGTTGTCCCAACGACCATTTCCAGATTGGCGCAAGGAACAACTACATCCTTATTCCGATGGAGCTCCTGGTGACTGTGAAGGAGCCACAGAAGCATACAGCGAATCTCACCGAAACTCAGAAATCGGCTTTCATTCAAGTAAGTTTCTTCTAACAATAAGCAATTTCCAAGGGAACATTTGAAAAAGGCGTCGAGGGTTTTAGGCAGCCGGCAGCGTGCCTCCAGCGCGGCGACTGGCTCAAATCACTGGCCTCCTCGGCAAGAAGGAAGTGAACGACGAGTATGCGGAGCGGTAAGAGCATTTTACCGTTTCAAACGTGTTTCTCTCATTGTCAGTTATGGCATCGAGATCGAGGAGAGGTTCATCGAAGTGAAGGGCGAAAAGATTGTCACTCCTTGGTTGGCGATGGTTCGTGAAAGACTTGCTTTGCCATTAAAGTATTGCTTCTAGAACGACCTTGTGAAGCCGAGTGAGAATGACGACTGGTCGTTGGCCAACAGAGAAAGTTTGCGCCGATTCTTCTCGACTCCGTCTAAAAAGGCCGTCTTTGCCGTTGTTCAAGTTGGACGAGTCTTCTTTGACCTCAAAAAGCATATGCAAAAGTGAGTTTTCTTGTGTTGACCAAATTGTTTAGTGTCAACTTGCTCGAGGACTATCTCGAAGCTTTCGGTCTACCCGTCATTAAAAAGCCCAGAGATGGAGGACGCAAACCCTACGAGTTCTTTGAGTGGTAAGTGAATTTTATTTTGCGAGTGACGATGATTTTGTTAGGAACACGGACGTGTTCTACCAACGAGGACAAGTTGAAGTCGGACAAACGTTTGATCGATTGGCCGAGTTTCTGGACTTTGTGAAAACGGACGTGGCAGCGGAAGCGAAAAGGCTGAAAATCGATGCGATCCCCGTCGTTCTCTTCGTTATGCCCAACAAGCATCAGGCGACTTACGGTAGGCGTTAACTTGGCGTCTAAAGATGAGTAACTATTGGAAATAGAATATACTTTTTGAAAAATGTTTAGATGCGATCAAGTACGCTTGTGACGTGGTTTTTGGAATCTGCAGTCAAGTAATCCTTCAGAAAAATCTCGAAAGAATCACTCCGGTTAGCTTCGCTGACGCTGTTAGTGGCGTACATTTTAAGAACTACTTGAACTGCGCCACAGCACACGGCGTCTCGCTGAAGCTCAACGCCAAGTTGGGCGGCGAGGCTTATCGGATTGCTACGGACGCACAAAAAGGAAACTACCAAATGTGAACATTCTTGCTTAACCGGAACATATTTTTTTCAGTTGGAATCAACTGCAGAAGAAGCTTGTGCTCGTGATTGGAGTGGACGTGACGCATCCGTCGCCGCAGGAGCGATCCGAGATGAGGACAAATCCGATGACTTCCTTTTACCCGAGTATCGCCTCCGTCGTTGGCTCAGTCAACAAGGAAGCGACCCTGTTCGTCTGCTTCATTCACTTACATTGTTTCCCCCGCAAACAGTCAAAACTTCTCAATGAGAGTTCATTCAGCTACGCGACGTCGACGAAGGTCCAGAAGCCGGGTCAAGAAATGGTGGTTTATATGCAGGAAGCCATTAAGGATCGAGTCAACGAGTTCATCGAGGTAATCAAGCTAAACAACCAACAACACAAATCCTCGAATTTCAGAAGGTCGGCAAGAAGCCGGAGCATATTCTACTATACCGGGATGGAATTTCTGACTCGGAATTCTGGACCACGATGGAAGAAGAATTGGTGAGTAGTTTTCGAAACATTTTATGAATTCAATGTCGCAGACGTCGGTGAAGTCGGCGTGCAAGCAACTCGATGCGAACTTCTCGCCATCGTTAACTTATATCGTGGCGCAGAAGCGCCACCATGTTCGCTTCTTCTCTTGTCGAGCAAATGAGTGAGCTTAATTTCGAAGCAACGATCTTTTACCGTTTACAGCCTGAAGTCGGCGAAGCAGATCAAGTCGGGTTGCGTCGTGCAGAACACGGTTGTCAAGAAGGACCTATTTGATTTTTATTTGGCTTCTCATCATGGAAGCCTCGTAAGTCGTTGAACAACACACACAGGTCTTCAGGGAACGACTCGTCCAGTGAGGTACATCGTGCTTCACGACTCGTGGTCGCCAGCGCCTTCGCCATGGATGTGGCAGGTGAGGAGGGCTTCCTCATTACACCAAACGCTTTCAGTCGGTGACCTACGGGTTGGCCCACGTCTATGCTCGTTGTCCGAAGAGCGTCTCCTTGCCGGCGCCTGCCTACTACGCGCATCTGGCTGCGAAGCGCTCGAAGGGTCACTTGAACACGTACATGAAGTAGGAAGTTTTATGTTTCAAAAACAACTTATTCGTAGGCTCTACGACACAAGCCGCCTATCTCCAGAAGAGAAGGCAAACGAACTTCAGAAGCAGCTCGTCATTCACCGCGATTACCCAGGGCAATATTTTTGCTAGTCGCAAAGAACGTCAAGAGCCTCAATTGTATTCAATACTCGTTTGGACTTGTTTCTTCACAGTGATTGACCTCCATTTTATTAGATTTGATGACGGTGGCTTTCAATTTGTTATTTTTGTTTATTGTTTGTTGAAGTTGTGTTGCTGTCTATCGTCTGAATCATCCCATCTCGAGCATTTCTCATTGTTCAAAACGTATTTTTTTCTTCTCTCACTTTGATGCCTCTTCTCATCGTTGTCTTACAAAATCGTTCATAATCATCCCAAAGAGGCTTTGTGTGAAATGTCCAGCTCAAACGAAGACTGCTGTTTTTCAATGCTCACTTTACTTGCTTCTTTCTGGCTGTCACCAACAAGAGTCTTCTTCTTCCACATTCGAGATTCTCAAACTTCCTCAGAATACTTCGATTTCGCGCTCTAAAGCTACAAATGAGACTCTGCACTGGTACTGTACATAGAGTGGAAGTGCAATAAAGGCAATTTTGGACTGAAGCAAGTGTGCAAGTCTCCTTCATCCACGTGACAGTAAAGAAACGTGAAGGAGGTCAGTGGTCGTTAGCAGTTCATTGTATGTCACACGCGTCCAGCTGCGAGTCGTCTTTCCGCAAAGATCTTCTTCCATTACGAAGTCCCATTGTATCGTTTGAAACCTTTTCTTGCGACTGTCAGCTACCAACAAACCAGTGAGATTCTCCTCGCTGTAGTCGCAGCCACTCATCGCCTGCCCAAAGACACAGATAGTATCGCTCAGCAGAGTCAAATATGTTGAACGCGGGCTACATCACTTGCCAGAATACATCACCGGACCGCCTCTTCTCTCACACGCCATCAGGCGAGCAGTCGCCCTTGCATTACGCGACTTTGCAACCTCCTACCTCGCAACCTCCTACTTATTAGATGGTGTGAACTTTTGGTAATGGCTAAGGGCAACCCCGTGATGACAAATAGCGATTGTTCTGATCGATCATTACCACCTTGCCAGTGCCAAGTTCTTCTCACAGTCACTTTGCACATGGTTGGCAGATTCACAGAGGTCTTGTCTTGTATCTGAAGAGGTGAAATTAAACAATTTAGGAGGACATTTATTGCCCGCTTTGGACAATTTTTGAGAGTTTCTTGAGTCTCTTGTAACAGGAATCCCGTTGTCAAAGCGCTGTACTTTCTCTTGATTCACACCAGCCGTTGTTGATTTGCTGTCTTCCATCCCGTTCTATCCCGTTTCTCTTGCCTTGAGCAAATGACCGTCTTGAATCGGAAGTCGAGTAACATTGATTCTAGGGGTCAGCGTGAACAACCAGAAGACTCCGAAGATGTCAGAGGACCTCAACCAAGTCATGAGTAAGTCATTCTTCGTTCTTCGGTTAAATTCGAATCCACCATGATAAATATCCTTGAAAAATTTTCTACCAAGTGTGTGCCCGATTTCAATAAGCGAGTTGTTCCATTGCAGACACATTGTCAGTGACGGTCTCGGAATCACAAGGCGACGATTCTGGATTAGGCACTTCTAGTCAAGCCGGACCGAGTGACAGTTCGAACTCGTCAGGGAAGCAAATCGGACAGTTTGAGGTTAGTTTTCCAATCTGAAGCATTTAGGCTTCAGATCGCAGCTCGGCCAATGTTTCCGAGCAAGTCACGCGCTGTAGCCGAAACCATGACTCTCGTCTCTAATTTCCTCCCTCTCAAGGTCCACGATTCGTTTGTGAACGTAAGTCTTTGTAAAAAAGATTCCCCTGCTTTTAAAATCTCACGAGACATGACTGACCTTTTCAGACAATGATCCACAGATACTCGGTAAGAGTTCAGAAACCGGCTCGAAATGGCAATGGCTTTGAGGACCTAAGCAAACGGTGAGTGATCTCTTTGTCATCGAAGTTTACAAAAAATTTTATTCACTTTAGCGAATTGTGCGCTCCGATATTCTGGTTGATCGTCCAAGACAATCCCGAATGTTTCAACGACTCCGGCTATCTTGTGTTCAATGATGTGAATATCGCGTACACCAGGCGTCAACTGCAATTGCCCGATGGATCGAAAGAGTTTCTTCACATGAACAACAGGGTTAGCAAACTTGGAATATTGCTATTGCATGAAAGTTCAGAACCAGATCAAGTACAAGGTCGAGGTTAAAGCCACTACGGGGTTCCTCTTCGATCTCAATTCTCCGGACACGCATGTGTTCCTCGATTCTCTTCTTACGCAGAAAGTCCGAAGAGCTGAGTAAGTGTGCTTCCGAGTTATTTTTCTTTCTTTCTTTTTTGCTTATACCCATGATTGCAGTTCGGATACGTTCGTCACACACGGTCGTTCAATCTTTTATGTTCCCAAAAGCGTTGAAGATTCTCGACGGTTGGTCTTTTGTCCAAAATCAATTTTGACGACGAATTTGTGGCTCAATTAACGCGATTTCTAGGTACGTCATCGATTTGCCCGGCGGAGTTGAGGCGCTGATCGGCCTGCACATGGCACTGCGTCCAAGTCTCCAAATTGGAGCTGCTCTAAATGTTGATGGTGTGTCTCCAATTCGCACGACATTTCATTGATTTCAGTGAGCAGTTCTGTCTTCAAGAAGCGCGGCATCCCTCTCATCGACTATATTTGCATGGTAAGAAGTTTGCTTCGACTTTAAACTTATGGATTTTAGATTCTGACCAAAAATCGCACTCAAAGGTACCGAATTGATGATTTGAAGACCTTTAACGATATTCAACGCGACGAAGTGAATCGTTTCTTAAAGGGTCCGTTGTCTATTTCTCCAAAGAGTTTGAAATTTAGGCGTGATGCTCGAGACAACATACACCCTGTCCAATGGCAGACCAATCACCAAACGTTTCGTTCGACTTGGCGACAAGGCAACCGAGGCGGCCACTTTCACGATCGAGGGACAGACCCGTCCGGTGACTGTACTGGAGTACTTTCGTGATACGAAGCGTTTACCTATTCGCTTCGAAAATCTTCCTGTTGTCATGGTTTGGAAGTGGCAGTTCTCCCTTTGACCATTTCCAGATTGGCTCAAGAACCAAGTACATCCTCATTCCAATGGAATTGTTGGTGACTGTGAAGGAGCCTCAGAAGCATACAGCCAATCTCACGGAAGCACAAAAATCGAGTTTTATTCGAGTGAGTTTTGTTCTGAGAAAATCTTTGAAATGGACACTGAGGGTTTCAGGAAGCTGGAAGCGTGAATCCATCGAGGCGACTGGCTCAAATCACCGGTCTCCTTGGGGAGAAGTAAGTCAACGACGAGTATACGCAGCGGTAGGAGCGTATTGTCGCGTCAAAATCTCAATTATCCCAGATACGGTATCAGAATCGAGGAGAAGTTCATTGAGGTGAAGGGTGAAAAAATTGTGACACCTTGGTTGAAGATGGTTCGTGAAAACCATATTTCACCAGAAAATTACGCTTTTAAATAGAAGGGCGGCGAGCTGGTGAAACCGCGTGAGGCCGACGACTGGGAACTCTGCGACAAGAATTCGGAGAATCTCCGAAAATTCTTCTCCACTCCAAATCGAAAGGCTGTCTTTGCCGTTGTTCAAGTTGGTCGAGCCGACTGGAGGAATACAACACACATGGAAAAGTGAGCTTTCTTACACTGAATCGAAAAGTTTTATTTGAAACAAAGAGTTCCAAAATGCGCAATCCTTTCAGTTTGAACAACCTCGAAGATTACTTGGACGCCTTTGGAATACCGGTTGTTGGAAGACCAGCCAAAGGAAAAAAACCCTATGAATTCTTCCGATGGTGAGTGAGGCTCTTTCTTCGATCAACAATGATTTCAGGAATACAGACATTTTCCACAAGCGTGGCTACGCCGACATTGGAGACACGTACGGAAGACTTCTCGAGTTTCTCGAATTCGTGAAGGGAGATGTGGCGGCGCGAAAAGGGAATGAGGACATTATCCCCGTTGTCCTTTTCGTCATGCCCCAGAAGCATCAAGCAACATACGGTAGGCATCAAATCCTGTTTAAAATCCGTCAGTCAAACGGGAATAATTTTTTTAAATGTTAAGATACAATCAAGTATGCCTGCGATGTTGTGCTCGGCATCTGCAGTCAGGTCATCCTTCAGAGAAATCTCGAAAGAATCACTCCTGTAAGCTCTGCTGGTGCTGTTGGAGTACATTTATTTTAAGAACTACATGAACTGCGCCACGGCACACAATGTTTCGTTAAAGCTCAACGCCAAGCTTGGCGGTGAAGCCTATCGGATTGCTTCAAACGAACAGGGCGGCAATTTCAAAATGTGAGTAATCTTGTTTTGTTGAGCGAAAATGATTTGCAGTTGGAAGGAAATTGTCGATCCAAAGAAGCCGGTCCTTGTCATTGGCGTCGACGTGACGCATCCTTCACCGCAGGAGCGTGTCGAGATGCAGAAAAATCCTATGACATCTTTCTACCCAAGCATCGCCTCGGTCGTCGGATCAATCAATGCTGACGCAACGTTGTCTGTTTCACTTTAGGCTTCTTTCCTCTCATATGCATTGCCAAACTTCCTAAAAACGGGAAATTTTCAGGTTCGCGACGTCGACAAAGGTTCAGAAGCCAGGGCAAGAGTCGGTCGTTCACATGGTCGAGGCCATGCAAGATCGCGTCAAGGAGTTTATCGATGTAAACAGCCTAAACCAGAAAAAACTTAAGCGTCCTGAATTTTAGAAAGTCGGGCAGAAGCCAGCGCATATTCTCATTTATCGGGATGGAATTTCAGACTCGGAATTCTTGAAGACGATGGAAGAGGAGTTGGTGGGGTTTTTTTGCTACTTCTTTTTCTTCTTTTTCTCCTTTGAGGGAGAATTTGCACGAAAATGCAACAAATATTGCAGACGTCGGTGAAGTCAGCCTGCAAGCATCTCGATGAGAACTTCTCTCCGACACTCACTTACATTGTGGCACAGAAGCGTCACCACGCGCGTTTCTTCTCCTGTCGAGCAGACGAGTGAGTTGTTGACAACTCAATTTCGATAGGAAAGCTAAAAATGATCTCAAATTTTTAGTCTCATGTCGGCGAAGCAGATCAAGTCGGGTTGTGTCGTGCAAAATAATGTCGTCTCCAAGGATTTCTTTGATTTCTATCTCGCGAGTCATTTTGGAAGTCTCGTGAGTTTATTTGCAACACACAAAAGCTTTTCAGGGAACAACTCGACCTGTGCGCTACATTGTCTTGCACGATTCCTGGTGGCCAGCACCTTCACCATGGATGTGGCAGGTTAACAACTCTTTCTTGCTGCATCAAGCGCTTTTCAGTCAGTTACGTATGCTCTGGCCCATCTTTATGCACGCTGTCCAAAGAGCGTCTCTCTACCGGCGCCCATCTACTACGCGCATCTGGCTGCAAAGCGCTCGAAGGGTCATCTGAACGTGTTCATGAAGTAAGAGTTTCCTCATTTTGAAGAGAAACAAAAACACTCGCAGGTTGCATGACATTTGTCGCTTAACCAAAGAAGAGAAGGCAGACGAAATTCAGAGGCAGCTCTCCATTCACCGCGATCTTCCGGGAATGCACTTCTGCTGGTAGTTAATTTCTATTTCTTTTAAATTTCTTTGATCACGAACAAGATCGAGTCAATCTCTTCCAGATAACGTCGACTTCTGTACACCTTTTGTATCACATCGAAAGCACAACAGATCATCGCAAGAATCGATCCCGCTGGCTTCTTTTTGTTGTCATTGTGTCTATCTATTTCTTCTTGTGCTCAACATCAGAATCTCTTGGACATTTCTCATTGTTCTTCGCCACAAAACATTGACTTTTTCCTCGATAGATGCTCACAATCAGACACAATGAACCCTTCCATTACCATCCCAAATGCATTGTATGGCATTCAAATAACGGCACTGAAGATTCTTACGCTCTTTCTGGACACCACGATTTCGCTCTCAAGCCCGGGAATGAACGTGCAATAAAAGCAAATTAACGCGGAACCGAGTGCGTTATTTTCTTCAAAATAACATCACCTTTAAAGCCCTCCTCGCCATTCAGTAATCCTTGCCAATGTCCTTTCGCGCACACAAATGCCGTCTGGCGTCAGGCGGTGAGGAGGCCTCCCTCTCGCCGCGGTGTTCCTTCTCTCTCCGACCGCTCGCCCGACCCCCAGTCCCTTGCATTCTTCTTTGTGCGCTCTCGCAGGGTATTGAACGGGTTATTGATTCCTGCGCTCGGTCTACGACCTTGGCAGCAAACATTTGGAGGGGTGTTAGTGCGATTTGGTACTAATATAGGCCGTGGGGGGTCTCCGCGTCCAGCTGTGAACCCTCCGTGTGTGAGCTCTTTTTTTTTCTTCAAGGCCACACATGAAGATAGCACACTTTCTTCCTGCTAGGTCTCTTTTCTTCAATTCGCCGTTTGAAAGCGTCGTTTCGCGCGCATCTTCTCACGATTTCACGCGTTAAAAAAGCTTTTCGTGGCTCCGCCCATCAGCCGGACGCTGGTGATGTTCTCTCGTCTGCCACCCCGCCTTCTTACGTTTTACCTTTACGTTCATTTGTTAATCAAAGACATTTGGTGTGCATGCACTTTAGAGTTTTTGATTTCGGAGCTCCCGACGTTTTTTTGACCCGGAACTTCAGCTTTTGAGTCTTGAGTGACCCATGTTCATGGTTTTCAAAACTAGTCTGGGGAGAGCAATAGTGACCGCTCGCGAGACCATCTTTTCGCTCCCCCGCGCCAACAGGTCAGCATCGAGCAGCTGCCAAGTCATTTCTCAGCTCTGTCCTAACCCACACGCCCTCGCTTCCCGCGTCTTCTGCTTTAACACGCCCTTTTTCTAAGGACCAAAGAGGCTGTGGCCCGCGAATTTTGGAATTCCGATGTTTTGATACCATCTTGTAGAGAATTTCATGCTGAGAAAAGTT
>JAQIXL010001445.1:0-18105 GCA_034700245.1 Poikilolaimus oxycercus
GCTCACAAGCGCCCGCCACGACGCTCGGTGACCGAGGCCGCATAATTTGGGCCCAAGAGACTTTGGTCGAAGTTTCATTGACAGCAGCAATTCAGCCGCGATGATGGCTGGTTTGTGGTGAACCCGACGCAAGTACGCGGCAAATCGGCCGTGGACTCTACAACAAGCCGGGTTTACTGCTGGTTGATTTATCAGGTTATAACCATCCCAGCCGCCCATGGCCCCTGAAAATGGGTGCCATAGGTGATTTTTGAACGCCCTCAAGGGGGGCAGAAAAGAACGGAGAGGCAAGATCGTTTTCCGAAAGTGAGGATATAAGATGTCCGTATTCCCTTCTCCTGGTCCCACGGAGTATATCTTTCCGTTTTCGCTACATAAACGAGACCAAGATTTCCATCACTCCAAGTATATTTCCGCTATTTGAGCACATAATTTTCATCCAACAACCGCATCTTACCTTCGGTACAAAAGTTTCACTGTTCTGAGTCACATCATCGAGACCATTCCATGCACCTCGCAGTTAGTGCGATATACCCGAAAGTGTCGCTATTTGCGCTGCCTTTAAAAAAAATCAAGCCGAGAAAAAACACGCCAGAATGACGAAGATCGAAAGTATGTAGAGAACGATCGAAATGGTTGCCATAGAATGGCCGAAACGGGCGGGTATATATATCTACAAAAAAACTCGAACAATGCAATCAGAAGTTTACTTAAAACCACATAGATTTTCACTTTGAGAGAGTTTACGATCACAAATGCAAAAAGTATTAAAAAGTATTTATTTTCTACTCACAGGCATTAATTCACGTGACATCGTCGAAATCAAGCGTACAGGCAATAATGCGATCATTCTGTTCCTAGGCAGCTGGCTAAGTCATTGGCACACTACGCGACCATTACTGTGACCCGTGATGATCACTGCACCTGGAAATGTCATTCGACAGGAAAAAAAACGTACCAAAAGAAGCAACGAAACTCAAAAATTTCGATATAAATAGTATTTTGAAGACAACCTTTCCTTCTTCAATATTAATCGTAGTTCATAAGCAACATGGCTTAATCGAGTTTAGCGATCAGCTAAAAGGATCGAAGGCGCGTGATAATCTTGCGAAGGAGGTGCAATCAGAGTCGGTTGGTCCGCAGGTGCTGGTGGTATAATATGTATCAATTAATGGGTCAGAGTTGAGCTAAAGTTTCGTGTCACTGAAAGTATCGTACGTGATCACAGACGTAGACTGAAACTAATAGTCGAGGTAGTTACACCCCTAGCGATCCTCGTTACTCGCCTGTGGGACTTTGAAGATTCGAACGTTCTGCTCCTAAAGACTTTCGAAACGTTGCCGCCACCGTCTACAGATGACAGGATTCAAGAGCGACCCATGCACTTCTGAAAACGAAACAAAATTAACGGAAGCGACGAAATGGGCAGTTTAGAATTTGTATAGAGTCCCTATACGATCGTGAACGGGCGAGCGACACTGCTGGCCATCATGGCAAACATGCTCTGGAAGAATCGAGGCAAGGACTGTGGGAGACGAGCAATAGAGCGCTGTTGTTCACAGCATTGCCGAAAACGCTTACGAATGTTGCCATAACATCGATCACAGCGTCGGCTGTGCGAATATCCAAAACTTCTGAGTCAGTTCAGCACTTCACAAAAGAAAAGAATAGACTCATCTAATGAAGAAACACACATTCGCAAATGTTTATTCTCTTTTCACAGTGTTTATTTTCTTGCTGGTTTTCTTTCACAGTTCATAGACAATGTTTGCTTTCGCCCCCCATGGAGTGTCCCATGATAAACTGTAATCTCGTCCGGTATCATTGTGCTCAAGAGGCGAAGAGGATGAGAGACTGAAAAGGTTTCAGTTTGTCGTCATGCTCTGACTTACCGAAACTGATGTCCCCCTTCCTTGTCTTTAGATGTCTTGCAGATCAGGCACCACCTAAGCTGTGACCAATAAAATACAATATAACTGTTAAGCTTCGCTGCAATATACGTCATGGAAACGAAAAAGCTTACCAACGGACCAATAGGCCGCTTTGCTAAAAGGGGTTTACTTGATCTAAAAGGCAAAGCTTCTTCCTTCCAAAGTATCACTCGCAGTCGAAGTGTATTGCCGACGGAATTCCATAGCGGTCTAGGCGCTCCTGCAAATGTTAAATGACAAAGCGGAAAAGACGAAAGAGGGTCGCGCCGCTCGCGTGCACGCGCGATTTATTCACTCTCGACACTCGCGGCGAAGAGAGTGTCAGACCACGCGTGGCAAACACGCATCGCAATCAATGTGCGCTTCGGCCGTTTGAGAGCATGAAATCACTGACAGTGAGCTGTCTTCGTTGCAGACAGCCAGTAGGAAGCGACTTGCCTTGATTGGGGGGGGGGGCACAGGGCCAACAGTCGGCACCAAGAACATGAATGAAACCCCAAAGCCGTTCTACGAACCTCGCATACCACCAGCCTTTAACGTACTTCTAAAAGATGAAGAACAACTTACATCTTTACTGGAAAAATGCACGAAATTTCGCGCATTATTTTGTTAACAGCGGCACGAAAACTCTTACGAAAATGAAATGATGGCACAGATAGCCCTGAAGCTCAACGCGCAACGAGAGCGCGGTGAGACGTGCATTGCAACGAATGTGAACGGCACGCTACCAAATCGACGTGTCTCTCTTTCAAACGCGCGGCAGAGTGCACTGCACTAGTCCCTCGCGGACCGTGCTGCGTTTCTGCTTACTATACACGATGATCAAATTATTCATCGAGAATGGTGAAGCATGTACAGAATTGAAAACTTTATTGTATAGTTATTCGACTGTCGACATTGCCCATATGCAGAGCACCAAATCCGTGCAAAGTTACGATTTCAGGTGCTTGACAGCAGCTGATATTTGTGGCTCCTAGATGACGTTATAATTTGTGTAGTTCTGGAAAAGTTGTTGAGGGAAAAAAACTAACTTCTTCATGTACGCACTCGGGCTATAAGTAGCAATTATTCAATCAGTATCGCTCCATTCTCTGATTCCTTACTGCACACACAACACAGATGTGAGCAAGTGATCGATCGTTGGTCAAATTGGTCAAATATTCTGCAAATGCAAAACAAGCTGCTCACCACATTGGCAGATATTCCTCACCGTCAAGCTCCGCTGCTGATTTTTCCCACATTCTCATTCGAACGTAGACGCTTTTCATCAATAGCTCGCACCCAGTGAATGCCCAAAGAATTGGTCCTATAATCCAATTGTAAGCTGAAGACCATAAAGTGCTACATACATAGGGCGCAATACCTACCGCATGGCCAAAGCCTTCGAAGTTTCCAGATTCATAATTGTTTCATTAAACTCAACTGCACACGGCGAGAAATTCAAGTTCCATTTGAAGCTTTTCTACGATCTTCGGAATGCGTTCGCGTTCTATGCGCCTCTGAAAAAAAACTTTGATCCCTTCTTCGACGCAGGCCAGGCAGTGCCATAAACGGGCCTTTTTGCGTGAGGGGGCACGGGCAACTGGGTCTCAAAATATCAGGTTCATAGTTTACCACGCTAACTATGTAGACATCTAAAATTTGAAAATAAAATCGAGAAAAGATGTCTGGCAGGCACAGCGAGTAGCACGCGCGCCGACCCGACAGTGAACGACTACTAAATCGATGCCTCTCTGTTGAATGCCTGTGCGTGACCTTGGAGAGAAGACTCCCAATGTCGTCGTTTTAATCGTCGCCGCTGCAGCAACCATCGCCAGCAGATTCATGGCTGCGTGTTCTGCTTCGTTGTAGTAAAAACTCTGTGGTTGAAAGTCGAAGCACGATTAAATGGCTTTATCTTGGATTTTAACGCGACGATCGATTTCATTTTTCCAAAATGATGATGTAAAGACTTTCCGCGAAATCGGCCGCAAGTGAGTAACCAATTATGTTCGGTGGAGCTCTGCTGTTCCATTGTCGTTGCCCAGAAGATGTACAAAAGCTGAAAAAAGAGCTTACATTGCGCTTCCATCTTACCACGAACAGCGGTATTGATCGTTTGTCTCTGCTTTCTGCAGCATGCAGCCCCCACTCAGGCTGTGTCCACGTAAGAAAGTGCCGTCGTAACTGAAAGCACATCGGTATTAGCAACAGAGCAGAGCTTACCAAGAGCAAATTCACTAATCAAAGGCTTTTTCCTTACTATTGAACACATTGTTCCACATCTTATCCAGAGCCTGTTTGAAATCTATTAATGACTTGGCTCGGCATCGGCCTACGCGTTGCTGCAAGTCAGCGTGTTGAAATGGCACGAGTGAGGAAGCGCGCTAGCTAAAACAGGAAAGCAACGAAGAGCTTATCAAAACCAGAAAGGGGAACAAGAGCGGCGACAGGTTGCCCGCCTGATGGCACACATCGTGTGCTGGCGCGCGCTCCAAACACGCCACCGAATCTATGTCGTGTCTTCTGTGAATGCTCATAAGAGGTGCTTCAGAGCCTTCTTGCCCAAGATTAATGGTTGCTGGCAGAACTGCGGCAAAGCATGATTTTTATTGTTCAAAAAGCAGAATAACGAAGAACTTCTGGAGGATTCCGTCAACAGGATTGCAATCCTCATTTTGTAATGGAGTTGATCTTCTCGTAAGTCCACGAATGTCTTCGAACTTTCTAAAATGCATGCACGTCGTTGGAACGAGAAGCAGAAATTAGCTGCAGATCAGCACTAGAACTATGTGATGGATTTCGCGTGAGCGATGCCGGTGCATTCGTGATATCTTCATCGAATCGGGACGTGCTCTTCAACCTTTCGAAGAAACGAGGGCTTGCAAAAATCAAAAACAGAGAGAAGAGGATTCTGTTGATGAAACAGTCAGTGTTGATTGTAAACAAACTATCTACAGTGCACCATTGAAGTGCCAAAATGGGGTGTGATAGTGAGTGTGATTTTCGATATTTAAGGTGTAAATTGCTCACACTTGCCATTGCTCATCGATCTCGCTTGGTCGGCGACGCTTTCTTGGCCTTTATTGCTAGCTTCTCTATTTCATTGTGATGAACGACTCTTACTTGATCCATCTTCCACGTTGGTGTCTTTGTCGAGTCGATTTTGGAGGCAAATCGTGGATTTTATCAGGTGAGCCGTTCTTCGTTAGCAGAATGACGACCTTGTACTGATTTTTAGGCAACGGCGGCGCTGTCGAACTCTACGAGGCGAAATATTACCAAAAGCGACCTTCTGAATATCCCATTCGGACGAATCTTTTCGAGACAAGTGGCGTTCACATAACGGGCATACTTCCTTTCCCAGGTCTGGACATGCACCTTTTCTTGAAAATTTTGCTCGTATCAGATGGCTGTGCGCTTGTCGCCGATTATTGCTTGGCTTATGTGTCTTGGGCCGATCTCCATGCTGGTGGTTCACTTTGTCCAGGAAGAATTTTCACAATGGACACTGGAATTCTAGAGGCTACCGTTCTAGGTAAACCGGAAAACCGAGAGGTAAGAAGGGGAACAGAAGTTTTCTGAGTCTGCGCTGCAGTTGGCTGTTCTAACAGACGAAGGCAAAGTGGTCGTTTATGGCATCCAGAATGGGCTCTTCAAAACCATTGAGTGCAGGAAATATCCAGATCAAGTTGAAATGTAAGCTTCCATTCGGAGCTTCAAAGTAATCAATCTTCAGAACGTGTGGAACATTTATGGATGCCGAAAAGGGGCTCAAAGATTTGAAATGTTTCATTGCGACCACTCAAGACGAGATTATCTGGTGGCATGTTGGACGGTGCATCGAGATGTTCTTTCGATTCAGCGGCTACAAGGTGACTGGCGTCGTTTTCCCGTCGACTTAGCGCGCTATATTTCTGTATCAGCGAAAAAAAACGAAAAAAAGGAGTTTTGGGTATCATTTTTTGACAAAAAAAATGTATCAGTTTGCCCGAAAGGGGCAATATGCTATCACTAAACTGGGGTATGTCAAAACAGTTTTTTGACTATTTTTGGCGGTTAATTGACCCTCTTCGAATTCTACGTCGATTGGGCCAATAAAAAAAGTATCATTTTGTACTACTAGTACAAAACATTATGAAGGAACTTGTCTCCAACATTTTGATAGCCAGATTTTCTATTTTCAAATGACACCCAAAACTACTTTTTTTCGTTTTTTTCTCTCGCTGAAACAGAAATATAGCGCGCCACTTATTGTATCTATTTAAAATTTGCGTATTTATTGACAGACGGTAATGAAATGTGTTCAGGGCCCTCTCAACGCGATTTATTTCGACAAAAGTGACTGTATGAATTTGCGTTTGTTCGCGATTGGCCGAGACAAATCCTTGTCATGTTGGACGACACGCTGCGCGGACCCTGTCTATAGGGTTTGCGGGCATTCTTCGGAGCCGACCACAATGCACTTTATAGAGACCTCTAACGGACGTAAGTGTCTTATACGAATACGAATACGAAATTAACTGTATTCGTATTCTTTTTTCAGAAGAACTGTTCACTGGTGCTATGAACGGGGAAATTTGTCACTGGCGTCTGACTCCGAAGACTTTTGAAGCAACTTATCCACAGCTGTTGGCTCGCCATACGGTTTCTTATGGGCCAATCAGCTCACTTCTCTTCCTACCCTACGGTGGCGTCGACCTTCTAGTGAGTCTGCAATGAAATTTTGCGAACCCTTTTCAGGTTGTCGGAACGCGTAGTGGAAATTTAGTGCAGTTCAGCACAAAACCTGAAACTCTGGAGAAGCTGAGCGGGGGGTTTCGTGTAGACGACGTTGTGGCTTTTACTATGCAGGTGCTGAGCCGCGATATTCTCTACTACATCTCTGAAAATGAGTAAGAAAGTGCCCAATAATCGTCATCGACATTTAGGGTCTATAAAGCGAATATTTCGGAAAGGAAATCGAGCAAATTTTTCTCTCCTGAAACACCAGAACGGCTAAAAGATATTCTTACTGTTTATGAGAAGATTGCCGTCTACAGCAACTCCACTTTGTGGTTATTCGACGACGAGTTTAAGAAAGGTGAACTCGTCGTCGACTGAATCGACTGAATGATAACGTTTAGGACCCGCATTTATACTTGATTTTTGTCCAAAGCGAAAAATTGTCAAAGTGCTTTGTTGCGATACATACAACAGCGCTGAACCTTGCATGCTCGTAATTCTCTCCAATGGTGAAGTGGTAAGTTTCTGAGTCACTCCAGATATTAATGATGTTTAACGTTTTCAGGAGCTCGTCAACCTGGAAATGAATACTATTTTCGATTTCGAGATCAAGAACTTGAAAAAATTACGGAAAACGGATGTTGCTAATTCCAAGCTTGATTTAGTAATTACTTCAGTCTCGATGATTCAGCTCGAGGGAAACCATAAAGCAAGTTAATACTATGTTTTTCTAAACAAAACTTTTAGGGAAAGTTAACAACAAGTTCAGTCCTTTTCATTGGCACCTCGCGTGGCGAAATATTTATTCTGCAGAAAATAGTAACTTGTTTATTGAATTTTAAATTTTCTCAATTATTTAGAACAGAAAGGTTCAAATGATGAACACAATTGTTGAGGCGCCAAGCATTTTTCATCACAAGTCGATTCAGCAAATTTCATCAACTCACAGTCAGCTCAAGGCTCGGAGTGTGATTCTCGAGGCAATTGGACGAAACAGTCACCGCATCATGTGGATACTCACGTTTCATAATGGTTTGCGTTATTATATATTTGAATTTGGCATTGCTTTGCAGCCGGAGAGGATCTTTCGCTCAGCCACTGCATGCTCTCCGATGTGAAAAGCGAACGAATTAAAACAACGAGTCGTTACACTTTGCTTGGACTGCTGATGGGATTTACGGCGGTAAACTTGTCGCACAATCAGCTTTCCCGTGAATTGTGATGTGCAAATTAATGCGCTTCAAATTCACGAATTTATTGAGCGTGTTATAGGACCACTTCATTGTGGAACGCGACCGACGTCTGCTACTACGGACGAAATGCCCCTCACAGCGATACTGGGAATTTCGTCTGCTCGGTCCGACTCCAGGCTCGATCGAAAAGAAGTGTCGCTTTGCGTGCATCATGAAAGGGGTAAGCCCGCGTTCGCAGTGTCAATAATTGGCGTTCTTTAGAAACTTGTCGTCCAAGATTTTTCCTTGCGTCTGCATGGAACGATGAGTGCCGAATTGCATCGCGATGAGATTTCGTCTGTGGGCGTTATTGGCAGTCCTTCAGATCGATCAAGTCACTTTTTCATAACAAAAGGTGTCAACGGTACAGTCTTGGCAACAGCCTACAATCTGAATTGCGGTAAATTCTTTGTGAGTACTGCAATTTTCTGCTCCAGGTATGCCAACCATTGACCCCCTTCAACTGGATAACTCCAAAAAAGCAACATGCTTCGACGTTTTCGAGCAAAAATCTTATGGTGCGATTTTTGTTGTCGTTGGCTACAATAACGGATCAATTACTGTCTTTGTCTACCTGAAAGGTAAAAGCCCACGCTTTAAAAAGTTTAAAGAGAAGTTTTCAGAAATCGAAAATAAATTTGAAAGAGCCTCCTCATGGACTTCATCGAAACGTACGTCTGTGCGAGAAGTCCGTGTCGCACACTCAATAGGAAAAGCAAAACTGCCAGATGTAGCAGGCATTCAAAGACTTGCTGTTTGTTTCAAAGACGGCACAATAAGGTCGGTGAAAACTTCGTTTTTTCTTTATTACATTTTGAAGGCTTCTTGCGGTTCAAACTCGCCTCCTGACAATTTCCACAGAACAAGAGCTAACACCGAACAACCATGAGATCTTCGAAAAAGTTCACTATTTGATCAAAGCCAAGCAGCGTTTCCTGTTCGCCGCGGAAAGCAACTTTTCCTCAAGACTGCGCATTTGGAAGTCATCAAATAACGACGTCACTATTGTTGTACCGGCCTTGAGCATTTGGGTATCTTTGCCATGACAACTTTCATTCTCGTTTACAGACGAATAACTTGTGCAAAGTAACAAGCATGGACGTAGCGCATTGTATGACGAAACCGGAATTTTTAACGATAGCTGCTGGTTTCGAAAAGGGTCTCGTGAAAGTTTACACATATTCCATCGAGGACAATCGAGCGACTTTAGCGCATATGTTTTCAACTTATTTTGAAGACGGAATTCGAGGTGAGCGTAAACCTTACGTGATTCATTCTGCCACTCAGACTTGCTTATAACGCCTCGACTCGAGATCATCGCCCTAGGACTAGAAGGCTTTGTGTTGGACATGGATTATTCGGAGGACATTTTCCACGTATGAATTGTCTCCTATTATTGTAAGCTGATTGTGAGCTTTTAGCGTCAATTTGACTGCAAAGAATTACTAGTCAAAGAGCCTCCCAACCGAATATCGCTCAAAAATCCACGCAAGATGACACTGCTTGCAGAGTTTGCAATTATTATTATTATTCATTTAAACCTTTCAGCGAGCGTCTCATGATTGCTGGTGACGGAATCCAAACGATCAGCCTCAGCTGTCTTCGCCATCATGCGCATGTTATTACATATGAAGAATAAATATTGTAAATAAAAAATACCTGGTGATCTTTTAAGATGTATTTGTCAGGGATTTAGGCGATCCGACCAACGACTTTGTACAGTAAAGGACCTCACACTTTTGAGATGAATTAGTCAAAAGAGTGTGCCAAGCGCGGCTCGTCGGCTCATAAATTCCATGAAGTCGTGTGTCTCTCACTACTCCCTCTCTCACCAGTGCGTTGATCGGCACTTCCCCTCCCCGGTGAGAAAAAATTCTCTCGAGTCGTGCCTTCCTCTTTTAACTGTGACTTTTCAGCTGCACCGATTTTTCTGACAAAGCATTCATCGCCCGAAATCGAGGGCTCTCCCATGCCACTCTGTATGATCTACGAGGTCCTACTCAAGTGAAAGCGAGATCCACAAAACTCCCATTGGTCCCCCGGTTATTTTTATCATTCTGGTAGCCCACTCTCTTTCTTTTCTTTTTCTGCTGTTTTTTTTGGCATTAGACGGCATGCAATGTGGAACACATGTGCTTTTTTTTCTTCATAGCGTGAGTTAGAATTCGAACATTGACCCTGAAAAAACGTGCTTGAAATTATGCAAGTCAAAATAGTCAATGCGAAATCGACGGAGCAGGGTAGACTTTTGTCTTTAGCACTCCAAATCTAACGAAAAAGGAGTGTTTTATGCGTTTCCATCGCAGCTGTGATCGTGGAGGAGGCATTCATTCGCGTCGCTTTCATTTCTCGTCATCAAGCCGTTGTTCGCAGCAGATGGCTCGATCGATAGACGACATTTTTTTACGAGCCGCGCCTCTTCATCTTCCTCTTCCATCCAAGTCGTTTCTGTGCCGCTTGTGTTACGTTCCTCACGACAGCCTCCAGTGGCCCTCCACACACCCTTTTCTCTCCGTTTTACTCGCTGACTTCGAGTAAAGAGGCTATTCGAATTTTTCGCTTTTCGTGCCGCTTCGTGATTCGAAGGAAACTTCTTTAACGCTAACAACGTACAATTAGACGCGCGAGAAAAAAATCGAGCAGATCAAAGCAATGGATCTCCAACCACCCGCCACTTCTTCGAATTCAGTACGTTTTATGTTCTCATAAACATATGCCATTCTTGCACCTTTACTAGGTAAGGCACGTCGCTAAGGCTGAGATGGAGCGAAAATATTTCAGTCATCAAGCTTACGGTTTAAATAATAATTCGACCGAGATTTGCAGGCTGCCAACCGCATCAGCAAGAACCAGAAGAACGTAGCCCAAAGGGAGAAGAAGTGGAAAAAGAGACTAGAGAGCCACAAGAAATGGGTGACCGAGGTGGCCGCTGCAATTTCTTCAGCGCCTAATCCTGTGTCGCTTCAGATGCTACCACCTCCACCCGAGGCGGGCAAAAACTTTGCCTGGGAACATTTCACTCCATGCAACTGTTCTGTAGGTCTATCTCGTCCTCAAGGTTCACTGCTCAAACGTCAACAATGCCTGGTTTAGTGCCTGGATTCTCGGCAAAGAAAGTCGGCTCGCTTGTCGAGTTGCTTACAAGCCAGAATGCGAAGCTACAAGTGCTCATCGACGGTTCCTGGGTGCTCGCTGTGTTGAGGAACGTCTCGCCAAATTTATACCTGCCTTTTATCGAAAAAGTGCCGGTTTGCCATCATTTTAAATTTGAGTTCAAAGGATTTCAACGAGGAGCAAACTGAAAAGATGTTCAAGCGCAAGAGGAGGAACAGGAGGAAGACGAAATGGTTTACGCTAAAGTGCGAGAAGCTCTACTCGCCGACACATATCTATCTGTTGACTCCAATGTAAACTTCAAGATTATTCGTGCACTTTTTTGAGAATCTACTATTTTGTAGCTGTATTTGAACGATTGTCAAGCTTCGTATTTTCCTCGATTAGCTTCAAAGCCACGTGCGTGTAAAGAAATGAATGAATTCTCTTGACAGAGGACCGTCGCTGACATCTGCCGACCTCAATGACCAGGCGTTTTTCAAGGTAGTCACGACAAGGGCACTATAGTTCATGAGACAGTGAAAGACGATGCGGATCTGCAGTGAGGATTGCCTTCGGGACGCCTCTTCACAATCCCGTGGCATTGTCGTTGCAGTGAAACTGGTAGAAAAGCTTGTTCTGTGACAGTTTAATAATTATGAAGTCGTTGGTTAGGACAAAGCTAGATATTTTTCTGAAGTTTGACCTGAGGTAGACTAGTCGTGAGTAGCAACTGATGGCATTTCAACAAGAGAAAGATTTCGCACGCGGTTGTCATAAAAGCCTCCTCAGTGTGTCAACCCCGTTTCGCACTTTACACTTGTCGTTCGCACTTTGATTTCAATTCAGTTCACACTTTCACGCAATATAAAGTCCGCTGTGTGAAGGCTCAATCACTTGCTTCAAAAGATGCTCGACCAGCTGCCGGCCGTGGTGCTTTGGGATGTCCTGCCGCTTCTCTCCAGTCACGACCTCGGTCTTCTTCGACAGACTTCCAAGGACTTTGATGACGTCGTCGGCCAGTTCGGCCAGGACTTGATCGAGAACAGGTACATACGTTTTCACCGTTTCCAATTTTCCATTGCAGTGAAAGGCACGTTGTGTTTTGTCCACGTCGTCAGCCCTCAAACGTCGCGCCCTACATGAGCATTGAGGGCCGTCTCCCTCGCGGTGAGAATGGCTATGTCGTTGAAGAGTCAGCGGATCCTCGCTACATGTCGAAGTGGAATTTCCCGAACGACAAAATTGAAGCATCCAAAAAGAAAAGGACGCAACAAATCGGTCAACTCGGCTTTCCTCGTGTTCTTCTTGAAAACTTCGATGCGAGCGATTTCGAAGCCCTCGAACATTGCGGTTTATTGTGCACTTCCCTTCCCAATAATGAGAAAGTTTTAGTTCCGAAAGAATTGGACTGTCTCATTGTTCGGAAGCTCGACAAAGATGCCGGTCCAGTCCTGGCAAACTTCCTCAAGGCTCGTCGCATCAATCGACTTCACCTTGACAAGGAAACAAAGGATATTGTGGAAGCTCCGACGGAAGTCACATCTTTGTCCCTGCTGTCCCTTTGATCACTGCAAAGTCCGCGTATTCTTGTATTGTTAGGTCGTGAATAAAAATAATTCCACTACCAGAATGAATGACGAATATTTACTTCCATATCTCTTCGTCGAAACAAAAGAGTATCGCTTTGCAGTCCTGCCTCTTGAGATATGTCTCTAGGAGCCAAGTATAATCTGTGAAGCCGTTTATCGTTGCTAACAATCATCATCGCGCAGTGTGATCAGGTCGCAAATCCCTTCGCACTGAAGGAAATGTAGGTGCGAATGCGATAGAATGCCACTATCGCTAAAATTGCCACTAGAAAGTGGCCTCTTACTCTAATAAGGGTGCTGGTCAGAGCAGAATGTTTCATCGAGAGGGCTGGGCGTTCGTAGCCGTCATTTCTAGCCATCTATTTTGTTCTTTTTCGAAAAGAATCAGTGTCCAATGAAAAGAGTTTGTCATTCTGGGAGAATTGGTGCCAAAAACGCAAGCGCTTACCGATCAGCTTCTACTGTTCATAGGAATTTATGGACCTAAACTTCTTCTTGGCATGAACGTTCGTATAATCCTCGAGATCGTCATCATATACAGACAACGCGATTCAACAGCGTTGCATGTGCTTCTGAAAGCGAACGATTGATGAAGGGCGAGGATTTGTAAAGAATGACTTTTGAAGTTTGGAAGCGAGGATGAAAAGAGAGCGATGGATGGCGGCACTGCTGGGGGAACGTGGCAAACACGCCCTGGGAGAATCGATGCTGCTTGAAGGTCCGCGAGAGGCTGCTGGAACGGCAACGTCATTCGCGAATGTTTCAGATGCGGTGAAAGCAATGTGGTTAATCAATTTTTATTCAAAATTTTTTTATTATCGAAGGCCCAGCAATCGACGTTGATCTTCAAAACTTGTGGTCGACAAAAAATCTGCTGAATCGCTTCCTAGTGAATGACCGATAAAGTCAAATGGTGCTCCCCTGACCGGGAAAGTTGAAAAGAAGCTGGAAAAACCTTGGTTTGAACATTGATCCTTCCATAAACATGCAAATCTTGTCTCTTGAATTTATTTACTAACAAGGCCCCACCAAGGCTATGTCCTAGTATGAATATTCCGTCGCAACTAAAAACATTTAGACAGCAGAATGACTTACCGAATTTAGTTATAAATGCGTCTTTTCTTTTCTTGAAAACAAAGCTTTCTCATTGAAAAGTACCAAGATCCCCCCGAAATGTATTCCCGACGTTATTTTGCAATGGGCTACGCGTTGCTGCAAACAAATATGCTGAACTGAAATCGCTATTCGAATCGCGCTACTTGAAACCACGCGGATAGGAAACAAAGTTCATGACGACGTAAAAGAGAGAGCTCAGCGGTGAGAGACGGCTGCCCTTGATGGCGCGCATCGAGTGCTGGCGCGCACTCAGAACACATCGCTGAATTCAAGGCACCTACATTTGTTCGCTCTGGAAAGACACTTCAGAAATTAAGACTGCTGGGGAACGAACTGTGATGATTCAGAAAAATAATAAATGATGTTTTTCCTGACTATAGGCATATGCATTTTCACGGCTTATAAATGAAATTTATTTCACTGTCTACACGCACCAAGCAAACAGTTCATTGAGGTAATTGGTTTGTGAAAGATTTCCGAGTTTCAGATGCATTCGCGATTGATTATCTGGCTACACTTCCAGTTGCCTTCGAGAAATCTGCGCACGATAGTTCTCAGCTGTTTAACGAGAGACGATTATATCCTCACGTTGATGACTTAAATCACCTTGCTTCAGCTAACGAGTGGCCATCGAAAATTATTTTTAAGCTGCCTGACGAAAAGAAAGTTTTCGTAGACGTGGTTCCCTAACTTTCTTGTCGCACCAGATCAATTCTGTCTCGATCACATGGCGGCAGCTCCATCTGCATGGCTTAAGATTTCGACACGATGGCTTTCGCTGCAAATTGCGTATGGCTACCACGAGTATCGATGTCTATTGCTCCGACCTTTGCTAAGTTTTGTGATCCGAGAGCCAAACATCTTCGCATCATCAGGCCAAGGAGTGTCCATATACACGGTGGTTTCATCTAAACAAGAAAAAATTTCCAGAAGACACAAAATGATCGCGTACCGAAGATTGAGGCATTTCTTGTTTCTTGTTACTTCACGAACAATTCCATTCTTTTGTGTCACCAAGAGAAATCCATTTACAGGTCTCCGATTAACGTTTTATGCGCTTCTGCAAACAATCAGTAAGCTAATTTTCATGTAACACCACGACTAGAATGAAACTCGCTAAAAGAGTCGAATGTGAAGCTCGACGAACTCGAGGGCAGCGCCGACGGCGCCGAGCCCGCCACGCAGATTGCGTGGCAGGGTCTCTTCGAATCGATGCGTCTCTGTCGCATGGGCGTGTGGAACCACCGAGAACACTTTTGAGGTGGTGTCTGTTGAATCAACAGAAGAGCCAACTCAAAAAAAATCAGCAAGCTGGATGAAAAACCTAAGCCGAGCTGCATCCCTTGAAGGCGCCTGCGCATCGGAGGTAAAAAAATGTCTGCGACTTAGTTTCCCTCACGTTTATCGAAAACTTCCAAAGAGTCATACTCACTTTCATATCGACCCGGGTGTTGTAGCAGGAGGATAATATTCACAAACAAACGGCATCGAAGTGTCACAATCGGCAATAACATTCCACCTTCCCGTTGAAGAAAACATGTAGACGCACTCGCCATCTTCAGTCTGTTGACCAACATTCCAGTTCAAGTATGTGGCTATCTGTCCATCAGGCCAAATGCAATCACGAGCAGACCGATGAAGTCCAATCCATGCATTGATGGGGTTCAAATCTGAGTCAAACTGACTGTGTCTTTGTCTTCTACCTCGGATTTCGCCGTTTTCAAAACCATTCGAAATATGAACGACGTGTGGCACAAACTGACCCTGGCAGGAAAGAGTTGCATAAAGCCAGGAGAGCTGCAAGATGAATAATGAAAGTATCTTTTGTTACTTGTTGCGGGTTGTAAAAGTAGCATTTGTCTTGATTCGATGCGGATTTTGCCAGTTAGAAGGGCAAATGTCGGGATCGACTGAAGATGTGCAGCGGGCCAATGAAGCAGCGGCTAATAGTGAAAATAGGGAGAGGCGCATGGCCTACTAGCCGCCGATCGGGACTCCCAGCGAGATTTTCAAGGCGCAACAAGGACCGCCCCCCCCCCTCGTGAAGTGCACTTTCGGCAACATGAGAATAAACCCAGATGTCTCTCCATCCATTCAGGAGAAGAAAACGACGCTATGGTTTTCCTCGTTTTCACCTTGTCTCTTTCGGCGAACATCAAGCCAATTTACAGCAGAACGCCGAAACCGAGCGGGCGTCCCTTCGTCAGTCTCATTCTGGCCCACGATCACAAATCTTCCTGTTGTTTGTAGGTTCCGTCTTTGAACATCTAGCAATGCAGTACTGCTGCAATGACGAACCTTGTTTGAGTGTTTACACACATTGCTGAGCGAAAGAAAGAAGGGACGTTTTATTGAATCTTACACATTATTTTTCACACAATGGTGGAGGGAAAATTTGAAAGAGTTTTATTGTTTCTTGCAAAATCGTCGTTTCCAATGCAATTTGCTCTTGCGTGCGCTGGAGAAATTGTTGAAGGTTAGTTGCCCGGATGTAGCGTGGGTGATTTCAATTACATATGCCATGAATGAACATCTAAAATTGTTTGGCTTGAGTCTTGAAAGATCAGCAAAAAAATTTCATGACCTAGCAGCACCCTCTTTTTGGCTTTAAATTTGGTTTCGCACTGCACCCCTCTTCTCATAAATGCCTTAACGCACAAAAGTGTTGCGGAAGTTGCAAAGATCGGGGAGGAACTTACTCAAAGATTTTCGTACATATGCGGATTATCGTAGTCGAAGAAGCCAGGCGGGTCGTACACGCCACAGAAGCTCTAAAAGGTTTCTCCTTTGCGAGAAATACCTCTATATCTCTGATGTCTTCCGGGCGATCGAAATTCCAGAATACTTGCAGTAGTTCGCTATTGCTTGCAGGCGCAAGAGCTTAAAAACGCTGCCTTTAAAGGCTCATTTGGTTCTTCTTGGAGCCGATTCAAGAGAATGACCAGTTAGAGGAAATCCTATATCTGCATTTTTAACGAAAAATATTGTACGATTACTTACCGTAGAACTAAAACTTTGAAGGCAGTTTTTTCAGCGCAATAGATTCTCATCGTGGATATCATCTCAAATGAGCAAAGCTCGCTTGTCAAAGCCAGTTTACGGACTTCGACGATCATTAGCATTCTATGTGCCTCTGAAGACGTCAATTATGTAGCGAAAATAAATTGGCGCAATTCGAAGTTTGCTACGCGAGGAACGATAAGAGTGCGTACTCTTGTTGCAAGAGAACATGAACAATTGGGACTGGACGCACCACCGCGCCGACGCCCGATTGCATTTGAGTGAGACCCTCGCCGCGGTATATTGATGCGTCTCTGTCGCATGCAGAAAATCACAATCAGCTCAAGTATGGAACTCGTGTCGGTATTGGAGTGTCCCGGGATGTGTTTCTAGATAATACTCAATAATCTTCTCCGGGTGTCATTTGCTCATGTTTTGCCTGCTTGCCTGTACAAGATGATGCAATGGAAAACGTGCCACCCACGAAAGCGTCGCCTTGACAAACGGGGCGAGAGGAACCAATAGGGGCGTGATCATTCATGAGAGAAATGATCCGCTTAACGGCGCCTGCATTCTCATTTCAGAGGCCACGCTGTGTGGTAGAGAAAGTGAGGAGACAAAGAGAGAACGAACCCACTTCAGTGGAACAGTGTTTCCGTGCTAATTACCGCAATAATCTTTAGTTCTTGTCAGAGACTCGGTCGCTTTATCTGGATCGGCTAATGAGCTAATGGTGATGAATATATATGAGAGGGTCTCTGTAAAACCGGACCAACTCTAAAAGGGGTCTGGAAAAACGCGCCGCGCAAAGCTGTCCTCTTGCAGTGCGCAAATGGAAGTATTGTATGTATTAGATCTTTTTATTCAAGCTGCCAAAAAGGTTTTTAAATTCACGATTATGACAGAAGACAGCCAATATCGCAGACGCTTTATGTCCTGTCTTACTACGACGAATAAATTCCTGAACTTGTGCCCAGTCTTGGCTTGCCATAATTGTACAAAAACTCTTCCTCTCAGGCACTTCAAAATGCGTGTGTGCTGCCTGGTATTGCGGGCTGATTAAAACTGTGGCTCAGGCTTACCAGTGCTTTTCGGGGTAAAACACTTCTATGCCTACGTGGCGGTAAAAGAAGGTACTTTCACTTTGGTGTTTGTGGACAGTCCACGAGACGGAAGCACGATTCATTTTATGGAGGCGATAATCATCTTGTCCAGCGTTAAAACACGAATATTCCATTTATGGGAATATCAATCGAAGTGCGATGCATATGCGCCCTAAAAATAAAACTATTATCACAGAGGCTAGCACGCAAAAGGATAAAAGAAGAGCGAGAACTGAGAACGTGCATATCTATTGGAGCCTGCGCCGAGACTGACGGCGTGGCATGGGGCGCCCAGCGCCCCCACAAAATCAATTCGACCGTGCAGGTTTCTGCC
>JAQIXL010001446.1:0-18105 GCA_034700245.1 Poikilolaimus oxycercus
TGCGGGTCGACGCGCTTGTCGAAGAAGATGACGCCGTCGCGGATGGCCGTCCACTCGAAGACCGAGCTGTCGCAGCCGGCTGTGGGGTTCTTCTCTGGCGTTAGATACCCCACCACCTGGAAAGACAATGAACGCTTTTCGCATCTGTCATGATTTCAATATACCGATTTGATCGCCATTCCATTGCAAAATTCTTTACTCAAACACTTTGGGAATCAAACAAACCTCTGGATCGTAGGCCTTGAAGCTGGTGAAGGGGCACTCCTCGAAGACATCCACTGTGCCCGGTTTAAAAGCTAAAATTGGTTTTCCTTTAGTTTGTTGTTATTTCTCACAAAGTGTGGTGCTCGTTGTCGCAGTCGTCGTGTTTGACCTGAAGAGCGCGGCGTCGATGGGCTGCGAGAAGAGCGCGTGCAGCGTCAGAAAAACACTCAGCTGCAAACAAGCAAAGTTATTCTACGTTGCATCTTTGCTCTTTGGATAGCAGCAGTGTTTGATGCTCTAATTTTGTTGCTCAAGTGTTGCTCTTGATTTTTTTCCTTTCTGAGATGTTTACGCACAAGAACAAGGCCGAAGAGGGCGACTCGAAGCCGGGCGCCGTAGGACTTCTCGCGGACGATCTTCTTGACGCGCGCCGGAAGCAGCGGCTCTGCAAGCTCTCTCCATTGGAATAAGACCAACCAGTGGAGGCGTCGCGGCGCATGGACGACCGCTCGCTACGAAGAAGTGCGACTTGTGTGATCGAATGATGCAGAATAATGCGAAAATTATTGTCTGTACATTTTGTCTCACAATACGGAATTCAAACAGCCCCTTCGAATTCCAACACGTGATAGGCTGTTTATTTCGATTCGCTTTGCGACACCCAGCATTGTGATCAAAATTCGCCGACAGACGACGGCGTGGATCCTCCGACCGATCACCCCGGCCTGCCAATCACTTCGTCGCAAGAAGTCAGAGGTATTTCTTGTTACGGCAGACACGATAACGGGGTTGCAAGCAATTTGGAGAAGATTGAAAATCGGCATTATTTCGTTGTTTTTTTTTTGCCATTTCCCAGCGGTTTCCAAATGGTACCATCTAGGAGAGAGGGAAGAGAGGGATTGTCGTTGAAGCCGGCGTGCACGGCCGAGAGTTCATAGCACCCGCGTCAGCCCTATGGCTGATCAAAGAGGTACCAGTAACAAATTATCACTGAGATAATTCGAACACGCAGATTTTAAAATACGCGGATGATTGGCCCTAAGAGAAATACGATATTTTCGTCATTGCAGTTGTACGTTACCAGAAAACCCCTTTGAAAGCTCGGAGAACCAGGCAAATCTGATGGATATAATCACTGCTTCGCCAAGAACCGCTACCACAGTAGAAATTGTCGTCCGATCGACCTAAACCACGACGTCTTTGGAGTCGATGTTTATTGGTGAACTTATCTCTTCTAACTCACAACTACTTTCAGCAATTATCCGGTTACTGGCGATGTGCCCGTATCGGTGGACCCTCATGCCGGAGGATTTGACTCGCCGTAAGCTTGATAACTTTTGAGTCAGGAGGTTTACAACTTCGATTCAGGACCCGAAGAAGCCCTACGCCTTTCTCGGAGCCGGAATCAGCAGCCATCGGCCACTTTCTTCAGGAGAACGCCCACGACCTCGACGCGTACATCTCCCTGCATAGCTATTTATCGGCGATTCTTCTGCCCTGGGGCTATGCGGCCGGCAAATACCCGGCTGACTACGAAGAGCTTGTGAGTTTCCGAAAGACTGCGACACCACCTTGTAGAAACGCATGGCCGAAGCAGCCGCATGTGAGATGAAGAAAGTCCGCGGCCAGATCTACAAGGTTCAGAGCGCCGGCGACCCGCGTATGAGAACTTGAATTGGACAATGAAACACTTTGAGAGCCGGGACCAGGGTGCGCCGACTACTATGAGCGCGCTATCATTCTGTATGGCAAAAAAAATGGTCGCGGATACGTTTCGCAAACTAGTTTTTCTATCCAAAAACCGTGAAGGTCATCCGGATATCCGGAAACTGCGACGGTTTTTTGGATAGGTGTCGCCAAACGTAATGTTTTTAGTCAGGGAGTCAAAATAGTTCTTGTTGAGTTTTTGAGTTTTTTTTCTATCCAAAAACCGTGAAGGTCATCCGGATATGAACTAGTTTTTTTGGTCGGAGATACCTGTCCAAGCATATCCGCGACCATTTTTTTTGCCATACAGAATGATAGCGCGCTTATGCGAAGAGCCTCGGTGTCAAGTTTTGTGCAACGCTAGAGCTTCCGCCTGCCGAAGCCCCGACAGACGACCCACACTCCGGCTTCGACGTGCAGCCCGGCGACATCGAGCCGGTCGCCAAGGAGCTCGTCGCCTTCATCCGAACCCTCTTGAACCATTTTCCGTGATAAATGTCTTTGTTTTGATATCTCAAGAACAATGAAATGAAATAGTGCAAAGCCTCTTCTTTGCAAGAAATTTTATCAGCAAGCATCAAAGATTGTGAGCCATCTGGTAGGTCTTTTGAAGCTCTATACAACCGAGTGATCATTAATGTTTTTGTGCACTTTTGTGAAGACAATTTTTCCGGCAGATCGTATAAATTTATTTTTTATTCAGAAAACGCATTGGAAGAAATTTTATTGAGACTGGGTGAAAAAGAATCAAGGTTGAGCAAATCGTTTGAAGGCTTCTTGAAGAATCAATTGTTTTGTGCTATCCTCGCGCTTGCCAAACCAATCCGGGTCGACAAAAGTGCCGACGACGTTGGAAGGAGCTTCTTCGATCAATTTCTCCAATAAGCGAACGAAACGGAGACGCTCGGAGAATTCAACGTAGCGCTGAAAATCTTTGCGATCTCTTGGCCCATGCTCGACGAAGAAAGTATCGCATTCACTCAAAAGGAAATCACACAGAAACTCATCCGCGAGCTGGAAGACTTCCGTAATGTTTTCGTGCGAGAGACGTCAACTGGATGATATAGGCAGCACAAAAATGCCAGCAAGCTTGCGTGTGAAACATTTGGAAGCCGTTCAATCGTGAGACATGGTGTCAACTTTTACTCTCTTCTTGGCGTCAAAGGTTAGAAGCGCGATCGTAGTACCAGTTTCGAATTCAACGCGTCTCGGTTCGCCACAGGCAATTCTTTGTAAGAGAGCGAGCTGATAAGCGCTGCGGCTGCTTTCTTTTACTGGCCATCAAACAAGCTCCTTTCGTCAGGTCGGCGGGCTTTCTCCGCACCTTCTTCGTTGCTTTTTCCTTTGCCGTAGCGTTTCCTTTTTGCGATTCATGTCGGAAGAAGAATCTCTTCGTGACGAAATCAAACGACTCCGACGTGAAAATGAATTTCTAAGAAAACAATCGCAATTTGGGAATGGCCTCGTTCCTGTTCGAATTCTAGGACGAGGAGGTTACGGCGAGGTCTTCTTGTGCGAGTGAGTAACAATCGTTTCAATCAACCACCCCAAAGGAAAGAAGAAGAAGGCGGAGTGAAGCGACGCTACGCAGTCAAGCGAGTTGTCATTGAAGATGAGGATGAGCAGTGGTTCTTGCGCGAGGTGGAGAATCTCAGTTTTTTAAAACACGCCAATATTGTCGAATGCTTTGGATGGTGGACACGACCCGTAATGAACCTTTCTTTTGCGACAGCAATATTTCAGTGTTTTCAAAAGCGTGAGCTTTTTATTCAACTCGAGCATTGTGCCGGCGATACTTTGAGGACCGCCATTAATAAAGCGGCCTTTAACGAAACCGAAAATCAGTTTGTAAATCGGATAGCATTCAGAACAGTTTCTCGGCTCTTTGATGATTGCCTTCAAGGTGTTGCATTTCTGCATACTAGAAAGATCTTGCATCGAGATATCTCACCGGTTTGAAAGATATCAAGTAATTTTGTTTTCGTTCAGGAGAATATCATGTTTACAAGCGACGGCAAAGCGAAAATCATCGATTTCGGGTCGTCTTTACATCTTCCGGACGAATCTAAGAGTAGTACACCCGGTCACGGAAGAGAACTGTATCGACCAGACAGCAAGATTGCTGGAATCAATTCGTTCGCCGCAGATGTGTGGAGGTTTATTTTCTCTTTTTTCCACCTCAAACTTATGTCCGACCCTGCAGTTTGAGCGCAGTTTTTGTTGAAGTTGTACTTAGCACTGGAACAAATTTTCGGACGAATCCGGCTCTTTTAATGAAGCAAATTGAGTCGCTAAAAAAGGTAATTATAAAAACAAATTTTTTTTAAACAAGTCTATAGATGCCGCAGCTGCATTTCGTGAACGTCTTTTCAGATGAGCACGGAACGAACTTGATTTATCTGCATTTTGCCAACTCTTCTCATTCGCAACAAGCAGCTTGGCTCTATCGCAGAGAGCAACATCATAGAAATAATTCGCATCGTTATGCGCGTAGTCTGTGTAGTCCGATATGTTGTGAAATTTTCCCGGCTCGTCAACCACGACTTCGTGACGGCCCTTCTCTTCTCTTTTCATTCACTCTCTTCTCTCCTACTTTGTGCGCACCACTCTCGGTAGGTTTTTGAGTTTCCGGAACGCTTTGGTGACCCAGTGCACTCTCCAAAGTTTGGTAACATATTAGTGGAAGATAAGACCAGTAGAAAAGTAAGTGGAAAGTCTGAGAGGCTTTATCGTCCCGGGCGCGAAGCGCCGAAGAAAGTTTCTTTTGGTCGGGCCCTTTTACTCCCTCTTAGATCTAGAGACCTCGGTTTTGCCGATCCAATCAACCTCTCGAGCCGCTCTAAAGCCCCTGTCCTCAACTTATGGACCTAAAGGCAAAATTTGATTGTTCAAAAAGAAGCGCAAGGTTTATATCGTTCAATGATTAGAGGTGGGCATCTGATTGAGTGCAACAAGAGAATCCAAATCATGGTAAACCACGGCGAGGGTAATCGCTTGTCGCTCGCAGTGGAAGCTTATCGATGAAGACTTTGTAAAGCAGCGAGAAGACGCGGAAGTGCTAGACGCTCAAATCTCGTCACAGCAAGAAGTCTCTCAAGTTGGTCTTTTCCCCTCCCGAAGAGAGCTCAGGTCGCCGTCGAGGCGCTCCGAGAAGACGCAGGACGACGACGAGTGGAACAACGACGAGTGACGGAAAAGACGCAGCGCGGCAGCCCTTCGCGATGCTCGGCCAAGTCCGACAAGTCTTTGAAGAGGTATTTCTTTCAACGGCAGAAGGAAGTTTGTCAGCACGGGCTTCCGAAAGAGCGACCGCGGAATGCGCAAGTGCGATGGCAGCCACAAGATAGGCATCGACCTAATCGTCGCAGAAACCGCTCCGAGGCATCGCCCGTCCAACCGTAGAAATGGGATAAATTTCAACAATCACTGATACGTCCCTGGAAATACGCAAACAATTCATTTAAGAAGAACAAAGGATGGTTTTCCATGTATACTTCCTAGTGAAGTTCAACATGCTCTTAGCCAGACGAAAGGCGGTTTTTTCCCTTCCCTTCCTCTCTCATCTATCCGCCATAAAGCTTCATTTATGTGCAGTACATACTTGGCATTTTTGGCTACTTACAAAGTGCATTACATTTTTTTACATCGAATACGGAAAGACAAATGTTCCTCTGCAGTCGTACGGATAGAAATTGAATCTTTCTCTAATCGATTAACACTGATGTCAGTGTAGCTTATAGGCCGTGGCTGTCGAGACGTTGATGCAATAGCACGTCACACGTACAGCTGCTTTCTCATATAAGCGACCAGCCTTCTAGAAGAAACCATTGTTCGTTTTCTAGTTTCGTCACAATTTTGTGGAGAAAACTTTTAAGCAAGCACTTCGCAAATGTGGAGTGGTAACGCACTAATTCTGCTGCTTATATTTCGCTGTTGTCAATCTTTTGATGAACAAACGAAGAAAAACGACCTGGCCTGGGTTAAACCGACAATAAAGCTACTTCAAGATTCGTACGAAAAACTGGGCAGACCAATTCTTGACGACATTTCGTAAGTGAAGATAAAAATAAGCAAAAAAAATATTCTTTCTTTGCAGAATCATCTTTCCTGAAGCTCAAGGCATCAAGCTGCTCTTTGATTACGGAGCGCGTTTTCTAAGCATTTTTACGGGAGTTGGTTTTATCTTCGTTATAATCATCTGTACTCATGTTGCTTGCAGCAAGACGTGCAATTCAAGCAGAACGCGCTTCTAAATGCAGCAAAAGGAGATCCAGAATTGTTGAAGAAAGTGAATGATTTGTTTGCGAAAGTTGGTCAAAACAACGCCGTGCTCATGGACGTAGCAAGAAAAGTTGACACTCTTGGGATGGAAATAAAAAGTCTGATTGCCAGCGTCAAAGAGCTCGAAGCGAAAATCGAGGGCCTAACGGCACAAGCCGTTTTTTATTTGGTAAGCCGAATGCTTTGCTGAGTACATTTTCTCATTTTTTAGGCTGTTGGTCAAAACATTCAGAATTTTGAAACCTCCTTCAAGGCTTACATTGAAAATCCAACATACACGAAAAATAATTTCCTCGAAAATTGCAAAGAGGCTCTACAACTATTGACCGTAGGTTTTTTATAGCATGGATGTTGCTGAATGTTAGTTTTAGGCTTTGAAACGGCAATTAGCTGAAGAAAATTACTTTTTAACAGCGGCTAAGCTTCTCCACTATCGTGCAATTGGAGTCGAGAAGTTGGTCAACGCCACCAGCTCATCAATAAATTTTCTTGTAAGCTCGTCACTTCACGATCGGGAATTAATTCGTTTCCTTCAGGTTATGGCAAGCGGAGTTTGTGCGCAAATAAATGAGACCGAGAAAAGTATTGAGATCTACTCGCAGCAAATTCAAAGAGAAGCAACTGGCGCCCATAAAGCTCTAAACGAGTCGTATCGGGCAATGAAGGCAACATCATTCTGTTGCTTTCCAAAGGATCGCATTTTTAGAAAGAGATCTTTGACATCGGAGTTGTCAAGCACGTAACGGACTCGGTGCAGACTATTGGCGATGACAAGCAAACAGGTGATTTGGAGTACAAATATGAACAATTCGCTGTCGATCTCGCCAAGGGCATTGCCGCAACACTCGCAGATTACGAACCTTATTTGTACGTCTTTGTCAAATTCTTCAGTTTTCTTCCAATTTAGTGATGTGCCGATTTCGTACCTTTTTTACACAAGAAGCACTGGAGGCGAAACGTTGATGATCCCAAGAGGGAAATATTTTGCGCGGCTCTTCTTTAAGCTAGTCAAAATCGAACGACCACTGCAGCTTCTCCTCTTCCAATATGAAAAGAACGCCGAAAAATGTGTTGATATAATCGAAGATTTTCGGTATGTCATCCTTCTTAAATTTTTTGCTTACAATTAGAAGTGACTCGTGTACTGGGAAAGATCCCAATCTAGTTGATGTGGATGACATTGGAGCCAAGCATGAATGGGTCACCCCGCTAGCTGATCTCGCTGAAAGCCAAGCGAGGAAATGCCCAGGGCGCACGGTGATTGTGGGGCGAAATCGGGACCACACATTCTTCGCCGAGAAGCACATCAATAGCACCACATATCAATGCTATGAAGAGCTTACAGCTTATGTGTATTAAAGAAAATTGACTGATAAATGTTTGAGGTTGAGGTGTTGCATTAGCTGATGAGCATAGCTAAGAACTTCAAAAACACTTTTTTGAAGACAGAACCCTCAAACGTGGAGGAATTGTCGCCATGAGGTCCCGCCACGAATGTCGGCTTGCGGTCCGCGTTCGAAATATTTTCTGGCTCATTGCCAAGATTCGCCTAAAGCCCATCTCTTCAAACTTTCAAATGTTTGTGTTTACTTTGTGGAACCATCTTGTGGACTGATTTCTAGACTTTAGCTGCTTCGCATTTTCTACCGAATGAAAATGTGTTCCACCTGATTTCACTTACAGTCGCCGGACAACAGACATTCATTCACCTGTTTGAATTTCCCTCCTCCTCCTATATCTTCTACTTGCCACTGTCAACGTGCACTTGCTTCCACTTCGGGGTTGATCTTCTTTGTTGTCCGGCTTTCGTGGGCGTCTCCTTCAAGCCTCTTTCTCTCTCTGGAAGTGATTCATTCACAAAATCGCTCCCAGTCGGGCATTCAACACAACGTCGATAAACCCCCTTTTCAACGCTCTTTTGGCCTTTTTGGCCTTGTCCGCCTTTGGAACTCTCTCCTCACTTGCCTCTCCCCCACCACCTTCTCCATTCAGACCAGTGCATTGTCATATTCCACAATCAGCTCGCGGTCATATGGCGAGCACCAACCCGCGCGTGCCCTATTTAATGGCGACGCCATAAAAATCGCCGACATTCTGAGTTCATGTTTTTGTCAAAGATTTTTTTCCTATTTCCAAATCGTTCACCCCAAAATTGTTGAGATGGTCGAATTGTCGTAAAGTATAATGATCAGTTCTCAAGGCCTCGCATCCTCTTTGTCGTCAAATGGCTGGCTGGTGGATGAAGGAGGCCCTTGAAGAATTCTTTGCCAAGGCCATGGGAACTTGCCAATATTCCTTTGCGCGATCGTCTCGCTCATCTTCTTCATCTCTCCTATCCTTTTTGACTCGAATTTTCACTTGCTGCAGAATGTCGGGCACACTTTTCGTGTCGAGAATCAGTGGCGCGTGACAAAAGGATCAAAAAGTCAAAAGCCTCTTCCTCTCTCCCCTTGTCGACCATTGAGGAAAGCCGGAATCTTCACGCGCCTCATTGAAAGTCGCCATCAAAGATTTATCTTTCGGCCGCGGTATTTCCATGTTTCGAGTGAGAGAAACCCCCGCACACGAACACTTGTCTGACTTGTAAAAGTCGCCCTGGTGGTGGTCTGTGTTGCTGTCACGTATTTACAAAACTCTTTTTTCTTCTTTTAATTCTTTTGTAGTAAATGAAATTGTTAACAGCAAAGTCTGACATGAACGTTCATGATCAGCAGAGAAACGAGGGGTTTACTGCTCTCGGAAGGAGCCACAACGGCTGTTTCCGCTCTCAAGCAGCGTCCTTGTCGGGCCTCTCGCTTCTCGGGTTTCCATTCTCGGCTTCTCCTCGTCGGCGTGCTTATCTCGCCGCGTCTCTCGATTCCGTCAGGAAACGGCTCTCCTCACCTTCTCAACGTTGAGACGTTCACCGCTTTCCCCTTATCTCTCTTTCTCCTTGTTTTCATTCATTCACGAGGAAGACCTTCTAGAAGCATTGGGAAATCGACGACTGACTGGATCGCATAAAAGTATCAAGTCTGCACGAGAAGTCCCTGTCTACTCAGACTTGGCTGAATCCCGTCGCGAGAAGAAGAAGAATACGATAATGTGGCATTTACCGTTTTCGCCGCTTTTGCTGAGAAATCCCCTTTCCGATTATCTCTCTCGTTGAAGAAGGTTTTTGTATGCCGCAAGGTGAAGGGGAAATTGAAAGAATTAATCTCTTCCTCTCTCTTCTTCTTTCAGCTATAAATGGGCCTAGTCTCGGAGGTTGTTGTCTACAAGAGAAGGAAGCTTCAACGTTCCTTCCCCATCTGATTGCTCATCAGCCTTGATAACACCAGGCTATTCTAATCTTCACGATTTGTGCTCTGACTTGACCTTTCGGCCTAGAAAATTGACTTTCTCGCTCTTTTTCTATTTTTGTAATACAACGAATTAAGAGACAAAGAGCAAAAAGTTCAGAAAATGCATTCTTGATATCATCGGCCATTCACTAAAGCTGTCTCCCTTCTCATTGGACGCTTCTTCCGTCTCCCGCATTCATCTAATTCCTTGTTGATCCGCGTTTGAGTCCTTGCCGCGCCGACTCTGCCGCGACTCCATTCAAACCCCAATCCGAATGGGGGAAGATTCTCGGAGCGAAGAAAAGTGCGTGAGGTCGACGTCTAAAGCACCGTAATCCGGCGTACTTTAAAGCAGCTCCCGCCGGTCCTAAAATCATTCTTCACCTTTTCCCTTTGCTTTTGCAGAAGGTGTCACAAGTGCAAAGGAGTAGGTAAGATCCTGTCTGTGCTAGGCGCGGGATTAATTAGCCCAAATTTTCAGATTCTCATTTTCTTCTCACATTGACGTAGACGTGTCTGATGTCCAAAGTCCCTAAAGGACAAAGTTTGATTGAGGGAGGTGAGAATTGTGAAATTCATGTAATGGGCCGTGTTTCTCTGCTTGTAGCGCACAAACTCGAGAGGTTCTCCTGGGAAATGCGTCGAGCTTCGCGTTGAGCAAAGGAACAAGGAGGGCCATGAGAGAGGGAGTGGGAACGGAGGGAGGAGGAAAAATGTCTCGCCGGTTCCGGAATTATAATTGGCCAGGCTTGAACCTAAGTGCACACGATTTTATGATGATCACTGGTGCTTCCGGGACTGATTTGGAAACTGAAAAGCTCTTTTTCGCTTTGAGAGTCAATCTTGGTGCATTACAAACGTCTTCCGGACTTCCGGTTCAAGAGAGTCGAAAATTATGACGTTCTTGTTTTAGTAAGCTTATTGTGGCAAGCTTAGTGGATCTCATATTGGAACCAAAAACTTCTCTCGGTTCAGTCACGCTGAAGTTTGTGCTGAGGTTATGAGTAAGCGCTCTGACTTGAATGGCCCGACTACAATCTCGTCTCTTCAAGTGCGGCGTATCAATGACGCCTTTTTGTCCTCTCTCGTCTCTGCAAAAAGGCGCCCAGTCTGTGTCTATGACGTGTCCCCTCCGAATGATGTGTTGCACCTCTCTTCCCCCCCCCCCCCGGAGATTGCCGCGTAGTCACGTCTGCTTCTCCCTCCTTTCGTCATCACTTCTTTTGCGACGTTCATCCTTCCGTTCGCCCTCTTCCGGTGTCGACCCCAACCAAGCAACGCGATAGGCGAGAGACTTCGTCTAGTTGCCATTTAGTTTCGCCTCGAAATGGTCTTTGATACAAATAATGCGCAGTCCGCGCACGTCGTTTTCCGGATGCTTCGTCGCCATTCAAAGTAAATAGCATTCCCTCACCTCGCTCTCGCTCGCTGAAGCAACAATTTTGCTTACTTATTACACGCTTCATCGTTTTGCCCCTGCTAGTCACAGGCACATCCGGTTACTGTAGGTTGTGATTTTGGGGCTGCTGCACCTCTCTGAATGGGTAGTCGTCTGATCTTCGGCTGTCACGAGGTGACTTCGCGACGCGAATTTCGCTCCCAACAATAATTGCAATTCCCGCGGTTTCCGCTGATTTTTGAAGCGGTCTCTAGAGTCATCCTTTGCAGGGAGCGATTTGTTGTAGCTGACACGAAGGTGCAAACAACTTCCAGGCCAAGCACGGTGTCGACATGCTTCCGTCCTGACGTCTACGGTAACCTTTTCTCAGATTTGTATTCCTTGTTGGCTTGTCTCTGGGTTGTACTCGCGTGCTTACTCCAAGATTGCTTTGGTTTCTGAACTTCTACGAGAAATATTTCTCCACTGACAGCTCATAATCCCTGCAATTCCTACTGGGAATTTTGTTCTGTCTTCTGAGTCAGTCACCCCTTCCTTCAGCTCCAGAGAGAGGCCGGAAGTCCGGCTGTTCCAAAGAGATCCAATGCAGGCCAACAACTCAAAAACATTCAAATCCTTCTCCTCACTTCCGGTGTGTTTCAAATGCAAAAAGGGTCAACTCCACACATTGACGAGTTTTAGTCTCTCTCTCATAAAAGATTCAAAACCATGACGAGAGGTAAAAAGTCGAAAAAGATAAAAAGGTGTTTCGTTTGTGTGAATGAAGAACTTGCTCGCACTTTCCTCGTATGCCTCACCGGATACGCGTTGAGGCGGAAAGAAGGGACACCAAGTGGATTTGAACCTCCTTCGACTGGAGGTGTCTGACAAGACCGCCAAAGAGACTCGCCGACGCCTTCTTGCCCTTCCTTCTTCCTTCTCCTTCCTCTTCCGGCTGCATGAGCACTTGCAGCAGTTTGAATTTTTGAATCAAGTTCCTAGCAAGCTTGCGGCTTTCCTCTTTGGTCTCTTCTTGCTGTGTTTAGACGACACGGCGGCTGTCGTCTAGGCACTCCGTCTGCCAGCCGAAGCGGGCGTGCGCATTTGAAAGTTCTCCCGTCTCCCTTCTTCTGCTCTGTTGCGAAGAATTCTCAGTGTTTCCGGCGGCCTTTGTCCCTTCCGTAACTCTTTTCCTTCTTTCCCTGGATGCCCGATGAACCATGCAACCTCACCTCGTTGCCCCCCTTATTCCGGGAAAGAGTGAAACTAGATGGACTCCCCTCTCTCCCTCCATTCTTTCTTTTGTTTCCCCGTTTGGCGACTTGAACGAGTGCTTGGCGAACTCAGGCGATCGTAAAAATAAAAGTTGGCTGTTGAAGGAGGTCTATGACTCCCCCCTTCTTCGTGGGAGTCTCTTATACTTTGGCTTCCGGTGCTTGGCGCTTTCGGATGTACTTTTTGCCTTCTTTGCTTGCCTCTCTTCTCCTTGAGCTGACACCCTCGCTATGGGGCAATCATATAAAGGTCATGAGAGCTCTCTCCCTCAAGGGAGATATTGGCTCGTTCATTACTTGCCGGCTACAATTCCAAATCCTGTTTAGAAATTTGCTCTGTGGGACATTTGAAGGAGATAAGAGGATACGGTAACATCAAAGGGCAACACCGGAGCCGTGCTCGGTGACGGACCGGAAGTCCCGCATGGTGAGCCGCCGCGTCCACCCTCAACATGCCCGCACCGGAAGCTCTCGCGCGGTGCGAAACATGCCGCGACAAGCAAAGGGGAGGGGAAGGAGGAAGAAGAAGAGAAATGTCGAACTGCCCTCAAGATGAAAAACGAGCTTTTTATGGGAGATTACGGTATCCGGATGTTTCCGTCGGCGTTGCGGTGGAGGAGCAGCTTCCGTCGGAGGAAGTGGAGGAGGAAGGAGGAGGAGGCGAGGCGCTTCTTCCGCCCCCAACCCGATCGTGACCTTCACCCCTTCCGCTCTCCCACGCTGCGCGTTTTTTTACGCGCCCGCATTGTCCACGGGAGACGTCGGAAATCCTGTAAGACCTTTGCGTCTCCTGTATTGGTTTTTGATGAGAGACCGGAAGCGAAATTTGAAACCACAAAAGATACTGTATGTGTTTGATCAAGGACCCAATCGAAGCGTAAGGAATGAAGAAGAGTTTGTGGTTTTTGGGCCATGGTGGGTGTCGAGGGTGTCACTAAGCCGCGTCGGCATCCGTATTTCCGGATTTCATTGCTTCTTAGCGGGGCTCGTCCGACACCAAAAGCCCCCCTCACAAAGTGGCCTGGGTGCTATCAGCTCGTTCCCCCACTAGGGGGAGAGTGAACCCGTCTCCCTTGCGTTTCACGACGGGGGCCTCTGATCGCCGGAAGTGGGCGTCCTCCTCTCTGTCCCTGCTCTCTGCTGAAAGAGAGAAGGAGGCGAGAAGAAGGTGTCGACACGGTTCTTTCGTCGCCTTCTCGCAGCCTTCGGTCGCTTCATTTTTCTTTCTCCCATCATTTCCCTCCAACATTCTTGTCTATTCCAACGAGTGGTCCGGCGGCAAACCTCGCGCTAAACTTAGTTTCCGTATTTTGGGTCTTTTGATGAAAAATTGCATCGTTCTGAAGAGTTCCGGCAACTTTCCACTTTCGTGCACCCCCTCTGTGCAGCGGCGGGTCGCCCTTTTGCAAGACCTTTCTCAAAATGCAATTTCACTATTTTTACCCACTGACGTTCGCCGTACCGGTCTTGCCCTAGTAGACGACGGGGTCCAAACAAAATTCCGAACCCCCGAACCCTTCTCTCTCCATGGGTCTCTCAAGCAAGTTTATGACCGCTGTCCGAAGGCAGATGGGGAACAGAGACGAAGGGGAAGGGGGAACTGTTTGGGACAGCAGCCGATCGGCATCGTCGGACGGACGAGACGTTTTTCTTTACAACCAAAGTGGAGAGAGAGAGGCAAGAAATGAGAAAAATTCACACGTCTTCGTGTCATCGTGGCTCTTCGGACGAGCCCCCGACTGTCTCTCTCCCTTCTCTTCTCTATCTGTTCAGCCTTCTTCTTCCTCTCCGTCTTCACGCAATTGGGTCTTCTTGTCACCCTGGGTGTTCGCCTTGTTGCTCTCACGTGACGAGCGCTTTTCTTTAGGCCAGCCACACCCTTAGAGCAACTAAATAATTCAAGTGGCCAGAGGTTTCTCGCGCCTTTTCATACGCGATCTTGAGCGCTCTTTGACACCACGTCATCGCCTTGCTCCTCAAGGAGCACCCTGAGTCATCATTGAGGTGCTCCTCGCTATACCCTCGTCACATCCGGAAGTGTCTCCTTTGTCCGACCTCTAAGACCATGTTTCAACATTGAAAGCTCCTTTGCACTAAAGATGAAGAGGAGAGAGTGTCAAACCACTTCCGGCGACGCCGAGTAAAAAGTCAAAAATAGAGACGTCTCCCTTCTCCACTCAGTTTCTGGCACTCGGCCCATCAATTCTTCCTTCTCCATTGGGTGAGCATCCGGTGCGCGGCGGGCGACTCGCGACACCTTTCTTCTTCTCCTTCTCTCTCTCTCTCTCCTCCTCGTCGACCGCCTTCCACGGGTTCCGCGATCGCCACACTTCCAGCCCCCCAGCGCTCATTGATTCGATATCACAAGACGGGGTGGCTGATAGAAGGGAAAACAGTCGGGGCGTTCATACCTGGAAAGGGAGAAGCTAAATTTGGCTCTTTGGCGGGTTGGACGATTGTGAAGAAGAAGGAGAAGAAGAAGAAGAAGGTCGTGGAAGGAATTCCATCTATCGTCAGCTCTCTCCCTGTCTTCACACAGCCTTCTCCTTCTTCCTCTCGCATAGGGAAGGAGAGGGGAGGGGGGCCAACCGGGAACCGGACCAAAGGCGACAACGACGAGGAGGCAAGGCGAGAAGACGTCGTCTTCCCTTTCGTCGGGACCCCCGGAACCCCGCGCGTCCTTCTTGAGGGCTCTAGGCCGCCCTGCTCGTCTTTCAACAAGAGGGAGGAAGAAGAAGACGGAACCACTTTTCTTGTCATGGTCAAGGTTTCCAAGTGTTCCCCAATTCTCCGATGCTGTTACGTTTCAAGTACGTGCTTTTCCGTCCTGAAACAATTTGAGAATTTGTATTCACAACAAGCTCAACAGCTTCGCCCGTTCATGAGAATTGGCACTCTTTTTTTCTCCTCTGAACGAGGGAAGCCAAATTTGTGCTTCGACCGGAGTTGTCATCATAATAATTGATGGAATGTTCAGAGTTTGAAGTTTCTCGCGCGCCTCGCTTCGTCGCCTCAAAGTGGCGTGTCTTCATAGATTGCTGCCTCCCCATGTTTGCCTTGTTGATGCGTCCCCTCGTGCATGGGAAGGTCGCCTTGGTTTTTGTCCATCTTCCACAATCCTCGACCCCTCCCAGAGCTCCTCTGAACTCTGCTCCTCTCTCGAGATCGAAAACGAACTATTTTGAGAGTTTGCTTGAACAGGGGAGGAGAAGAGAATGAGGAGAGCGTTACTCTTGTGGCTTCTCTCAAAGAAGAACTCGACGAGGCGCGACTAAGTCCGAGGGGAGAGAGGACCTCATTGTGGTCTCTTGAGACTCTCGCCCGAGTCTCGACGGTCCCCGGAATAAACGAGAAGCTCTCCTCGTCTCCCTTCTTCTCTTCGACTAAGGGGGAGTTCCATTCACACAATTGTTTTCCCTTGGTCTGTGCTCAGTCCTCCTCTTGAGAGAGAGTGGTCTTCGTGGTTCATTGACTCTTTCTCTTCTTGTCTTTTCCCTCTTGAGAATAGGGGAAGTCAAATTTAGACCCTCCCTCTACAGAGAACAGAGCGGGAGAGAAACGTTCAAGACTAATTTGGTTGCGATTGGCGTGGCTGGCGCCATGAAGGTGCTGCCTTCGTCCGCATGTTCAGCATTCCATTGCCAGTTCGTCTTTCTTCAATTTTTCTCTCTTCTAAGTCGTCACACTGCCACTCCCGTTCACTTCTTCTTCTTCTTCCGCCCCTTCAAGTCGCCTTCTGCCAGAGGAGCCACGATGATGAACACGGGTTTATGTCTCAATGAGGAGGGAGAGAGAGTTTAAAACGACCGGAAACCACGCTCGTCTGCTGCTCTCTGCGAGGAGTGTTGTTGGCGGCGACTTTTGCAAAGCCCGCCGACGACGCCGGAAATGCGATCATCGCGCGCGCGCCGGCGGCTAGCACATGTGCTTTTGACGACACAAACGATGGGAAGAATTGAAACCTAGCCCCGACGGGGGTTCCACACGCTTCGTGCACCTTTGAGTGTCTCTAGTTTCAGCAGCTCTTCATCTTTCGCTCGCACACTTGTGACACTTCTGACTAGGCATTAGAATTCTTTCTCAGAACTTCTCTTGGTTATGGAAAAGAGAGAGTTATTGGCGTAATCGAAGACGACATCCACCCTCTCGCGCTTGACACAAATGTCATTTGCCTTTTTTCCATTTGCGTGCGCAACTCGGCCGGGGTGTATAAATTGCCTTCATAAGTATTTCTGGAGAAGGCCCTTGAGGGAAAGAAGACGTGTGTTGCTCCAGCTCAAAACCTGGAACTGACAACGTTCTCGTCCTCTTTTGCAATAGAAGCAAACCGCTACGATGGCCTCGGTGACCCCGTCTCGAGTACGTTTCAAGTCGCGTCTGTCCACACCTTTTCCCCCTCTCCCTTCGTCTTGTCACTCTCGGCCCTTCGCCGAGTTGTGCAAACTTTAGAGTGCAGGCGGCTAAATTTATCAGTGGTTCCCCTTCTCTCTCTCCCTCAGACGTGGGCCAAAACGCCTCCTCTTGGAGAGAAGGCCGAGAGGAGTCAGTTGTTCGATTTGCACTTCCTCGTGGACTTCATCAGTTGAAACGTAGTCGAGCCGGCGGGGGGATTTGCTGAGACGCCGCTCTCTCTTGGCAGCCGCCGGCTATTCATCCTCTAGCTCTTGAGTAAGAAGGTCTTCGGAGTGATTCTAAAGGTGGATCCCTGGCGGGAGGACGTTTTAAACTCTGTGTTCGAAGTGGGTTGATCGAGAGGTCTCCGCGCCGCTCGGATCAGGCCAAGACCTCCTGGTTTCCACACGTTCGCAGTGCAGCGCCCACACAGCTTCATAGCACAAGTCTCTCTCTCATTCTTCATGAACAGGCGGAAAGGGCTCGCTTTTCGGCGAGCTTCCTGTTCGGATCCCCTCAAAAGTGCACAAATAGTGTTTTCTAGACAAGAAGAGAAGAGGAAGGAAGCGTTCTTTGTGGTCTGGACCAAGCCGCAGACAGAATGTTGTTGTGGCAAGGAAAAGCCTTGATCCCCTTCTCTCCTCGTTGTTTGGTTCCATTGAGGCCATTACCCAAAAGCTCAACAAAACAGCCTTCCCCGTCCTCACATTCACCCAGTTTCGAGGCTGGCGGAAGAACGAGGATGTCTGTGGAGTTTTAGTTCCCAGTCAATGACGACAGCCCTCTTGCAGGGCATCCCAGTGAGAGTCATCCAGAGACTGCGCGGAAGTTGAGGGAAAGAAGGAAGTTCATAAATCTTTGTAAATGGGCGACTTGGTCGGCCTCGTGGGAGCCGATGGGGGGCGGCGAGGGAGGACCGGAGGGGACGACGACGACCGGAAGTCAGCGAAGAAGACGAGACGTTTCACACGTTTTTCTCCATCTTCTCTCTCTCTCTCTCTCTCTCTCTTCCCCTTCTTCTTCTCCAAATTCTTCTTCTTCTCTCTTGTGTGTACAATCAAAAAACCCGGTCACCCGCCTCTCTCCCCTTCTCGTCGAGCATCTCCGAGTGCTTCGCCAAAAGGCTCCGTTGCAACTAAGAGCCAACAAATGAATGCCCTAGACAAAATCATACCTCCGCAATGTGGCCGAGTTCGTTCGAAGGCGATGCAAACGACGGCCTCTTTGGTTCTAAAAGCGATGCATACGTGAAAAGCAAACCTCGAACGAGCCACGGCTGACACGAGATGAAAGACCGGCAAGACGCCTTCGCGCTGGGCGAAGGACGCCTTGCCGGCGAACGTCTCAAGCCCGTGCACGAGGGTGGCCTAAAACGTAGGTTGAACGCAGTCAAGCAAGATGACAAGTCATGTCCGCCGTCCGTCTCTACATTCCGCGTGCCAAGTTTCGACCAAGAACAGAATGCCAATGGGTCTCTCAACAGGCAAAGCAACTAAGTCTTGAGAAGGACAGAGCACACCACGAGTGGCGACTTGATCCGACCCCG
>JAQIXL010001447.1:0-18102 GCA_034700245.1 Poikilolaimus oxycercus
TGAACACTCTTCTGGAACTTCGACGGGCTATTCGCCTACCAGCGAGGCTTCATCGGAAGCATCAGTGACAGTGACAAACGAAGTGTCAAGTTTGGCGTCTGCAAGCATGCGGAGCGACTCTCCAGCAACCACTATTCAGACAACAGCTTCACAGCCTTCAACACAAAGTGGCATGACAATAGAGATCGGCTCAACAACGGCGCCAAGTTCTCAAAGTGCTTCGTATGAATCTTCGACGAATGGATTTTCAAGAAGTTCCATCAGCGCAGGTTCATTCGCAACACAGTCAGTTAGTGAAACCTCAAGTCAGTCATTGTCAACTATGAACGATCGAACTAGTGTTGGTGCGGAATCCACAATTTCGCGAAGTCTACACACTCAAGGGTCGACCGTTCAGAGTGAAACTACGAGAACTAGCACAGCATTGCTGGAAACACGTAACACGGAAACAGCAAGTACTGAACTGTCTGGCGGCACAAGCCAAATGCCTGAAACGACGATTTCTTTCGCAGAAGCAAGTTTTACAATCAGCTCATCAAGTTCTGCAACGCCGACCGTAAGAGTAATCGCCACAGAGACCTCAAGTCTTGTTTCAACGTCACCTACCGAAAGTCTTTCACTATCTTCGGAAACACCTGCAGTTAGCAGCGAGAGCGTGACATCAGCAATCATGAGCTCAGCGGAGACCATTAATACACAAAGAAGCACAGGTTCAGAGTTTCGGGCCACTCAATGCAGATTCAGGTAGCCGAACGACTACAAGTGGCGGCAGTACATCGAGTGCCTCAGAAGCAACATCGGGGACTGTGAAATATCCAGCGACATCTAGCTGGTCGCCTGAATTCTCCTCTACTTCAAACGAAATGACAATTACACCTGGTTTGTGAAATAATTTAAAAACGAAGAATGTTTAGATCGCTGTGATTATCACTTGTATGTGTTGTACGACCATTCGAAAAATTTGCCAACTAATTTACCGCTAGATCAGCAAGATGTATGTACATTTTATTATCAAAGTTTAGCTTGTTTCTATCATTTTCTGTTTTTAGGAGTACAAATGCGTTCAAAATATTGCGCAAACCTGGCTGATCAACAGCATTCAAGGAGGGAATTATATGTACATCGACGACGATCTTGATACGGCATTCTCAGACGCTTATTATAGGGAAGCGACTGAATTTATGCAAGCTTTATACGGACAGGCGACTTTTCCACAAGGCGAAGTGACAACTAAAGAGTTTGCCTTCCTCTTTGTTGATTCATAAATGGTGCTAGAGCTGTGGATAAATACAACAGACTATTCACCTCTTTCGGAAAGACGAGCGTTCTCTACTTCACGGCCGCGCTGTAGGTTTCTTTTTGTTATTTGAGAAAAAGAGACTTTGTTCTGAAGTCAGAGTGACGTCAATGCCTCTTCTTCATTCAAGGTTGATCCAGACGTGTCGATGATCCTCGTGTCCTACAAAACCACCGGTAATCAAGATTTTATTTAAACGCTATGCATTAGTGGATCTTTCAAGTCTAAGTAGCTTGAGCTCCACTGCACTGCTGAAGTTTGCCACTCTTGATGACTGCTGGCAAATCATCGAGGCGATTTACACACAGATTAGACCATTCTGTGACGGTATGTGTATTTCATTACCATTGGGACGAAATGGCACAGATTCTCTCGTGCCGCCAACAGTGTTTCCAGCGACAATCACCGAAGCAACCTCGACTACAACAGCTGTTGAGGAGACAACAACGCCCGGTTAGCAGAAAGCATCATGCAAAACTTTCAGGTCATTGCCCCTATCATGTATATGTTCTTTTTGATTACTCGAACAACGTTCCACCAGCAGCAATAGATCAGCTAGATGTATCTTCAAAAATTATTTGCTCGACTTAATCCTATGCGTTAAATCTTTCGTTTTCAGGAGTACAAATGCGTCCAGAATATTGCAGAGACGTGGCTGATCAGCGGCATTCAAGGAGGAAACTATGTGTTTATTGATGATGACCTCGACACTGTATTCTCAGACACTTATTATAGTGAAGCGACTAAATTCATGACAGCTTTATCCGGACAGGCGACATATCCACAAGACCGCGTGACTGTTAACGAGTATGGTTTGGATGAAATTTTTTTATGTGACCTAGATCCGTGGAAAAATACAACAGATTGTTTACCTCGTTCGGAAAGACGACCGTCATCTACTTCACAGGAGAGCCGTAAGTACAGCACACGATGATACTCGACATTCCCTCGTATGATTAAGAGCCCAGAATGAAGTGGGAGACTCTCCTCCTTTCAACAGTGATTCCAATGTGTCAATGATACTCGTGTCTTATAAAACCGCAAGTACTATCTAAAGTTAATTTTAAATTCACGATAATGCTCCTTAGTGAATCTCTCAAGTCTAAGCAGCACAAGCCCAACTGTTGAGATAAAATTGAATACTCTCAGCGATTGCTGGCAAATAATACAAGCTCTGTACACACAAATTAGCGAAGTTTGCGATGGTTTGTCATTTGCTGCTAAACCGATTAGACGAACAAATTTCAGAAGGACTACTGCCGGCAACTGTTGTTCCGATAGCGTAGTGTGCAATTGATATCTGTGGCAAACTCCGGCGCACGTCAACATTTAAATCTGTACAAATAAATGCAATGTCTTTAAACTGTATTCAATATCATTTTTTGACGTTAACGCGCCAGATTAATCGACAATGGGATTTGTTGATAAGGGCTTAAAGGCGATGTCCCTCATAGGACTCTCGTCTTCGTCTCAGACATTACAGCCGCTTTTCACATTAACGAAGGTCTGACGTGGCAGGCGAGCTGTCCATTCCAAGCGTTTAGAGGGCCATTAAGGTGTGACGCTCTGTGATACATTTTTCCACTTCATCACGGGGACCCCCGGTTGGGAGCTGTGGAATGACCACATAGCGCTTCTTGGAAGTTGCTAGACGCAAAGCAACGGTCTGTCATTAAGCCTCAGCAATGGATTCTCTGCAACAACTGACTGCCGGGTTTTTGAACCGATCGCTCGTTGCAAAAACTTCAAAATCGTTTACAGATTAAAGATTTAGCGCAGAGTTTCAAACACGGTGATTTTCACCAAAGCCTGTCTAACTGGCCTCTGGCGAAGACACAGTCTTCTACGGGCATTTCTAAGCGCTTCCCTGGAAATGAAGCAACCTCCGGCGAAGCGCTTTGCGGCGCCGACATCTTGGTCATTTCTGGTGTTATGTTCCTCAATGCGTGACAGGGCGATGCCACGCTTAAGGTAATCGTAATTTTAATGGCCTTTGTTCACAGGCGCCGCTTTTCCATCGGTCTTAGCCACTTGATCGAAAGTGGTTCAGCCTCTGCTAACGCAAAGCAATTTGAACTTCTCAACTTGTTTTAGTTTTCGAAGTTTCTCTAATTCTTGTAGGCATTCCGCGTCTGCATGTGCTTCCAACTATAAGCTCAACTTCCTTTGAAGTGCTCAGTTCTCTGAGTTGATGATGGATCAATGGTCGATAAGCGAATCAGAGAACGAAGAATCTCGACCTAAGCGTCGCGGCAGAATCTTGGCCTTACTTTTCGTCGTGATCGTGCTTGTTGGAGCCGTTGTCACAGTCGCCGTCGTCGTTGCTACTGTAGACCGTTCAAGTTCAAATTTACATGTTTATCGATAAATAGATTTAGGTCAAGACCTCACTGATATTGTATTTGTCACACCGGCGTTGAACATTGCGTCGAGGTCTATCAACCGTCTACTAGCTAGTGATAGTGATGAAGAATGTTGGAACACGGACAATGTAAGACCAGACAGAATCAAAGAAATGCTTGCAGATTAAAACGATCATTGCCCAAACTCTAACCGATTTGGCCAGTTCAAATAAGACTGTCCAGTTTCAATTTTATTCAGACGGAATGGACCTAACGGCAAGGCAAAATATCTCAGAAGCAATCGCTTTCATTGAAACTGTCACAACCGTGGGACAAGGAATTCCGAGTCAAACAAAGTTTGCTCAAGTGCTAAAACAAAAGTTTAGGGCTCTTCAAAATTTCAAATCTCAGAGCACAGTGCTTTTTATTCCTTGTAGTGAAGCGTACGAAGGAGCAACGTAGGCCTGTTTCTCGGTTTTATTTGTCGACTTAGCGCTGGAGCTCATAATGCCGATATCGAGGGAGCCTCGGAGGTACTGAACAGTCGATCGAAGGACACAAGCAATTTGATCATTTTGATTTCTCGCGAAATCGACAATGCTTCGATTCTTGCTAACTATAGCATCAGCGGCTCGAATGTATATTCGATCGGTTCTGAAACGAACCTTACAGATATTCCTGGTGCTGTCGCCGGGCTCATTGGTATGAAATTTCTTGAAGGCAAGAATGTATGCGTTTAGTCGGCTCCTCAACGCCTTTCCCTCCAGTTATTATAAACTCGACTGTCGGAACACAAGAAACGACGCCCGTGAACGCGCAAACGACCTTGCTGATAAGTGGCAGGACGACGCCGGCTGCTACGCCCTCATCACTGTCGAGCTCACCTACAATTTCTTTGAAGCCTTTGGTGACAAGCACAACACCCAGTCAAGCTGGGTCAACTTCTTCTCCGGTTTCGGAATATTCCCACAGCTCCAGTTCGACTGTCAGTACGGAAGTTAGTGCTACAGCCGGCACATCGGTTACCGGATCTTTGATCTCGACCATTTCAAGTGTACCAACTTCTGGAACAGGAACCATCTCAACGATCAGTAGCGCATCGACCTCGACAACTTTGACAGTATCAACGGCATCACCGAGCGGTTCAACAGGCGTACCACAGTCCACGAGCAGCCCAATATCATTTCCAACAAGAACAACTGTCATCGAGTCAAGTAGCACAGCTTCGGTTTCCTCATCAACAGCGAGCATTTCGATATCACCAACGAAGCCAAGTTCGATTGCCACTGGAACAAGCGTGACAAGTTCATTTTCGTCAGCAACTTCGACAGAGAATGCAGCTACGCATTCTGCATCTACTGCGACAGGATCTCAAAGCACGACAGTTGGTCAAAGTTCCAGCTCAACTTATACGGGAAGTGTGACTTCACTTCTGACGTCGACGAGCACGAGTGATTCTTCTCAAGTTAGTAGTTCAAGTTCGAGTCATTCATCGGAACAATCACTGCCGTTTGAAACTACAACGGCAACTTTTTCAACTCAACCCGTGACAACGGCAATTCAATCAGAAAGTTCCGTAACGGGCACAATTGCGACAACGTCTGAAAGTTCACTGACGGGCGAGACAAGATCGGCAGCGTTTACAACAGCGGCAAATGCAGAAGGTTCCAGCAGCCTAAGACAGACTGTCTCTAGTGAAGCTGTTCGTTCAACAACGACAAATTTGGTCAGCTCGATTAGCGAGAGAAGAACAAGCGGAGGGCTGATTACGAACCAGCCAACAAACGGTATAACGGCCTCACTGGAGCCCGGCGCTACTGAATCAGTTGTAACTTCAGCTGAAGGCTCTTCATTTAGTCATTTGAGAATGAGCACAAGTTACTCACAATCAGAGGCAAACACAAATACCGAATTGACGTTATCGGGCGCCTCAGGGTCGGCCGGAACTACCGCCACCGCGGGAACAACAATAGTAAATTCAATCCCGTCGTTGGCATCCACATCTGCGGCTAGTTCCACAAGTTCAGAATTGAACCCCAAGACGGAATCTTGGGAGTCTTCAAGTGTCTTCAGAAGTTCAACGTTTACGTTAGAATCTTCGAAAGCAACAGAAACAAGCACACAAGGAGAGCAAGTTTCGGAATCAAATAGTCGAACAATCAGCTATTCGACAAACGTTACAACAACTATTACAGAACCCATCGTATCCCACAGCGGTGGGACAGAAACTATCGGAATCGGCTCCACTATGGAGTTCAGCTCTCAAAGTTTTCCGACTGGGCCTTCGACATTAAGCGAAACTATGGAATCTTTGACTGTAGACACTGGTGGCTCGTCAACAACGGCAAATGCTGTCACAACTACTGCGCTGGTTCTGTCGTCAGAAAGTCAATCACCCAACAGCAAGCCGACAACTACGTCAGTAGAACTTGTATCGATGACTTCTTCGAGTGGTGCACAAACTGTCGCGCCAGTTTCTTCAGCATCAGCGTCGAGCGCAAGCATTGAAAACTCACCTTTGACAAGAATCAGTGAACCGTCGACGACATTTATCTCCGAAACTGCCGGAAGTAGTACCCAATTTGAGACCATTCCATACGTTTCGCTAGCAAGCTCTTTGTCACCTGCCAGCGAATCAGCCGTCAGTCGTCATTCAACGAGTTCTCAAACCCCCTTCACAATTACTGCGGAGAGCGAGACACCACCGGCATTCGAAAGCACTATGCCCAAGAGAAGTTCGTTGTCAACCGAAGAAGCTGTTTCAAGATCGCAAATCCTTACTTCGAAGGCGATGGAAATTTCACAAATAACTGAATCTGAAAGTTCGCAGGCATCTTTCAGTCAACAATCTACTTCAGCAATTAGTGGAGGAACTTCAGTCACTGGAAGAGCAGTTTCAACAAAAACAGCAGAAACCAGTAGCCCGGCTTCTGAAAGTTCAGAAAGTAGCACAGGTTTGCAACAACCATAGCAATTGATCTGTCTTCAGAAGGACTAAATGTTACGAGTGGCGGCAGCACATTGAGGTTCTCACCGGGAACATCAAAAACAAATCAATACGCAACAGGCTCGTCAAGTTGGCAGACCGGAGCCTCTTCGACAACTATTGAGCAAACAACCACACCAGGTTTCTCTCACCGGCCTTTCCTTCCTAGCACTTATAGGTTTGTGTGATTACCGAATATATGTGCTATACGACAACTCGGATAATTTGCCAATGGCTGCACCTCAGGACCAAGATGTAAGAAATATTTACTTTTTGGAATGCTTTTCCTTTCAGGAATACAAATGCGTGCAAGAGATCGCACAAAACTGGTTGGTAAATGGCATTCAAGGCGGCTGTCATGTTTACGCCGAGGACGACTACGACACCGCCCTTTCAGCAACTTATTACATCAATTCGATCGAATTTATGGTTGCCATTAATGGACAGGTAACATCCTATCCGCAGGGCAAAGTCACAGTTCAAGAGTTAGTTATTTGTTCGTATTTTACTGCTTAGGTCTGTCGAAAAGTTCAATAAGCAGTTTGAATCTTTTGGCAAAACAAGCGTACTCTTCTTTACCGCCACACAGTAAGAGGTTTGATCAATCAGAGAAAAGCAGCAATTCACAAAGAAACAGTGAAGAGACTCGGTCGTTTTAGAGATCCTGATGATGTTCTTGTTTCACCGCAGTTTAATAACTTTACTGACACCAATATGATCCTTGTCACTTACAACACTACAGGTGAAATAGATTTCCTTAACCATTTTCCAGTGGATATTTCCAGACTAAGTGGATTGGACTCTACCCTCGAGGTCAACTTTGATGATCTTGAAGACTGCTGGAAAATAAGTCAAGCACTCTACACTCACATTAGCCAACATTGTGAAGGTCTGAGTGGCATAAGCTCTAAAACTTTTTAGCCTCGCTTCTACCAGCAACTGCCTTTCCAGCTGTCTAAGCATAAAATCTTGAACTCTAATCTTGTCTTATTTTTTACTCGACATAATTGAATTTGCCCACAAAGGCTAAAAATCGCAATTTTTCGCAGTAAATTCTCTTTAAAGACTGTGAATTCGCCTGCTCTTATTCCGACCATGCAAATACAGGTGAGGGTCTGTTTGGCTAAGAACGTATCGAGTGCTTTGCGTCTCACATCGAGAACATTCGAGAGATAACAGTATATTTACACTCTTTTAAAAGTACATAAAAATTTTCGATGACATAGCGTTGCAATCTTGAATCAAAGAAATCAGTAATCCCATTCGGCATCCGGCGGTAGTTGCTCTTTCTTGAACGAATCTGCCTCCGCCTTTTGAGTAGCGCCAGTAGAAGGCTCCGTCGTCGATGTTCGGTCGTAAAGTCTATGACAGAGAAAAATTGAGCATGGAACAAACTCACTCGCAGATCTTCGGGAACAAATAATCGTACGTGTAGTCAAACGCTTTTGTGGATTTTGTGACAGTTGGCAACCAATAGTAACTTTCTGGGTGCTTATCTCTCCAGAATGACGTGTCATTGAAGTCAAAGCCTAGCGGTAGAATCAGAATGTTGTACGGTGAGAATATCTCGACGAGTGTCTGATTAAAGTCGTAAGAGGCACTGCAATTTAGAGTATGTCAAATATCACAATTAGAACTCTTTCGATGAGACGACGAAAAAGATGTATTTGTATGTTTCATTGGCATCAGGGCTGTAGATTCGATTGCAGGAGCATTGGTTTTGCATCGTCTTCTTCATTGTTGTTATCAGCCTGGAAAATGTTGACTGATTTCGGAATAAGATAGATATGTACTTCGTAATGTTTCCCAGTTGCCCATTGGCCGGTCGAAGATTGTTGCCACTAATTTGCGACAAAATAATGTTACGATAGTCGTCGCACATGCTACCAGCCAATGTAAAGCCGGTTTGCTTGAAGATGCCGCCACCAAACTAAACGCTTATATTGGAGTTTACAGCAGAATTAACCTGAGCAGTGAGATGAGCATTCTCGGAGCTGTAATTGTATGGAGCCGTGCAGCTCACCTGCTGATTTGCAGGCTGATTAAAGCCACGGGGGTCAAAGAAATTGTGGAGGATGTCATGTACCTAATTGTAAGCCAAAATTGAGGCGCTTTGCAAGCTTACAACGCTAAGCGCTTCGAAAGAGTCGAAATCACCCTCGGTGTTATGGGACACGTCAGTGAAGATCTCAGCTGTCGACTGAATTCGCTTCAAACAAGCCGGGGGTGATCGAGCTAAAAAAATGATGCTCTTATGAAGGCCTACGAGTTGTGGACGTTGGCTGTGTCGTTGTCGTTGTAACTTGTGTCGGGGACGATGTCTGCATCGACGTGGCGGAATGCAATGTTGTCGTTGCCGATGACTTGGAGCTTATTTGCGTTGTTATGCTTGTGTCGGTCTTTGAGGCCGTCGCCGTCGAAAATTGGGCATCAGTGAACAGCGAGGTTTTAGAAGGAGCAATTGTCGTTTCAGTCGCCAGCGTTTCTACATTCGACGTGACAGCCGTAGTTGTTTGAGACGAGATCGACGTTTCTGATTGTGAGAAGACACTCGTCGTCTCAGACACTCCAGAGTTGTCGGTGACTTTTGGAGCTTCGGTAGGGAAGTTTTGTGTTTCAGTCCAAATACTACTGCCAGAAGTGGGCGTGCCAGCAGTGATGCTCGGATTGGTTCCAGTTTCTGCAATAGCTGATGCTCTTGTCGTTTCTTCAGCGGGTTCTGTCGTTGGTGGTGCAATGAAAATTGAACAGAATTGCCCTTCGAAGTTCGTCGGGCAATTGCAAACAGTTCCATCACGGGTTCCGCCATTCTCACAGACGGGCAGATCGCACAAAGCACCTTCCCAGTTCTCTTCGCATAAGCACTTTCCATCGCTCAAGGATCCCTGACCGCATTCTGAAAACCTATTGCATTGCCACTTTAGCGCCCACCTGCTGTCGAGGAAAGGCAATAGGCTATGAGAATCTTCTGGTACGAATTCGGACCGCGAAGCTAAAGAGGGAAATACAACTTTTCGAAGAGGAAGCCTACCCTAACGCGATATCCGATGAGATCATCAGAGCAGTTGAATGCCCAAGAATACGGATAATTGCAAGACGTTTCATTTCGATAAGCCGGCACATAGCGTTGAAGAGATCCAAGACTATTTTCGCTGACAGACAACGGATACACTTCAAGATTCAAAAGCTGCTCCACAGCTTCCGAATCGGAAACATTGTCGTTGGTTATCCGGTAAGACAAATAATTCACACCTAAACAGGGGTTTGTTTGACATTCTTTGTTTTCCAAACCTGGAGTGGCAATATCATCGACAATTTCCGAGTTCGACTCTGACGTGAATCCGTATCCGACTTGCTGCTTGCTGATCACTTCAATGGAGAATGAGCCGCTTCCACTGGTTGAGCTGATTGTTACAGTGAAATGAGGTGTCCAGTCTGTAATTGCAGTACAAATGATGAGCGGGGGATAACGAACATGTAGGAATCGTGAAGTCGTAGATTCGAATGAAAGAATTGTCACTGTCCTCACTGGACCAAAGCGGAATGTCGGTTGGCGAGCCCAAGATATCTGAAAGGTTGTCTCTAATTGTAAGAGGGCCTCTAGCTGAAAACCTGAAGGTATCGCCTCCACGTTCACGGATGCTGCCCGATCGACCAAAACAGCCAACTGAATGGCGTCGTCGCCAAGAACAAAGGTCTTTGTGATTGTTTGTCCTATTGGTCCGAGGTCAACAACATCCCGGCTGTACTCGCGTAGCTCGCCGTTCTTCACTGGTGCCCAGCCCAAGATGTAGTCGAAAAGCTGAAGGCCTAAATGTGATCAAGTCAATGCGACTTACCTTGTTAGCGGTCTCCGAGAGTTCATCGCCGACGTTTCGGAAATAAAGAGCCGGTGCATTGCCAAGGATAGCAAGTTTCGCTTGAAGCTGTGTAGGCGCTGGTTGTGCGTCCGTTCCGACATAAATCGATCGAATGGAAGCGTGACGTCTAGCCAAAAGCAGCCGAAGTTCATCGTCGATACCAACTTCACTAGCCAGAGGCGTGGAGTGAAATAAAACAAGAAGACTGCGGCTCGTTGTCTAAATATTGCGAATTTGAAGAACAGAGACTGAACCTGTAATTGCAATGCAGTTTTAATTGCAGCCAGTGGATCGGCCTCGTTGACTCGGGTTTCGCTCGTCACCGATGCGAAGATACTACCACGAGTAAGAGTGTTGAGAACTTGACCCGGTTCAGTTGAGGATAGATGCGCCGTAGGAATTCCCGTGGAATCATCTAGACTTCAGAAAGTCCAGAAATCCAACTTACAAGACACAACGATGAATTGAACGTTTCTTCGTGCTGAGCCAAGGTTAAAAATCGGATTTGTCCAGTTGAACTGGAAGAAGTTCTTCAGCTGCTGAGATTCCTCAACAACAAATATGATTGTGGTTGTCAAGTATGGAATGACTGGCAAGCGGTCGGTGTTCGTGCAAGTCGTGTTACCTAAGCAATTGTGACTCATCAAATATTTCCATACCGACTTGACAGAAAATCCCAGAAAATCCGTCGGAGCAATCACAAACGTGATAGTCAGTCGAAAGGGTTCCGCCGTTGAGACAGATCGGGTTCTCACATTTATCGCCCGTGTAACCAAACGAGCATACGCAGCCATCACTTCCGTCCTGAATTGTAACTCAACGTTCAAAGTTTTGTGACACTTTGAACATACCGATTGTCCACCATTCCAGCAATCACTTTCGACAGTCGAGCACACCAGCGATGTCATTTGTGTTCTCACTGTTCCGCTTGATGAAACGGATTTGGTCTAAATCGGCTACCCTAGCCCAAAATTCGGAACCTTGAAGTAGACAATCTCACTCGCATGACAAGCATATGGCTGTTGAAGGACGTAGGAAAACTTCGAGCAATTGTTCCGACTCTCAAAGGTGGCTTTTAGTGGAGGAGTTCCGGCAATCTCAATTGAATGATTTGTGAAGTCTTCGTTGCCGTCGTTGGCATTTGATAGGACAACAAAACGCTGGTTATCTAAAATGCAGCACGTTTGAAGCATAATTAATCTTCGTACCTGAGACATACGTTTCGTTTCCTTCCGCTCTACGATTTGCAGTGAAAGCAATCGGAATAGGCAGTCTATCGTTAGCGCCATCGAGCAGCAAATATCGATAATTGAAGTCGGTTGTTGAAGCGCTGTTTTCGAGGTAAACTTCGAGTTTGTAAGGCCCATCAGTTCCATTAGAGTCCAGTTGGAAGAGGGAATGGGTTGCTTGTCCGACGGAGACACTCCACAGCAGATTTCCGAGATGCGACAATCCGTTACCAACAAGGCTGGCATTGTTGACCAGAATCGAGCCTACAGTTGCATCGTATTGTGATAGAAAGTTTGTGAAAGATACCTTGATTGAGATTGACTGACAGAAAGAAAAAGAACGTTGACGGTAAAGTGTATTCGAAGGCATCCGTCAGAATGAGAGTAGCCGACTGTGCTGAACTTTCGAAGCCTTGCAGAACGCTTATGGAAGCTGGCGCATCGCTTTCGAAGAACGCTTTGAGAAACTGAAACGGTCTGTTAAGAGTAGAAAGCGTACGTTGTCCTCGCCAAAGGCCTGCTCCGGATTCAAACGAAAACCGAGACCGCCGTGAGCGGCTGCAAACGCTTGTTCCTGGGCGTAAACATTATCAGAGAGAAGATTTTCGCCAAGGTAAAAGTAGTACAGCTGAAGAAAAAATTTATCTCGTTGAAAGGAGTCCTACCCTGATCCGATACTGCGATGCGCCCTCTAGCAGAATCGATTGAGCGCCAGGAACAGAGCTTCCATAGGGACAATCGGTGAACAAGTAAACATCAAAATACGCCACGTCGATGCTTTGCTCGTTCAGTTGATAGTAAAAACTCGCAAAGATCTGCATGCGTAAAGCAGACATACCATTAATAGGCAAACCTGTTCGTGACTGACTTGACAATCAGCGCTGCTGAGATTGTGGTAGTTTTCAAGTGACCTTTTCATGTCGTTAAATTCATTGAAAGTCTTAAAATTAGCTGGTTGTAAAGAGAAACGGTCCAACCTGCAGAGTAATCGGCGCTGAATTGGCGAAATTAACAAGAATGTAAGAATCGTAGCCTTTTCTTTCGTTGACAGTAGAAAGGTACGCAGTAATATCTGGCTGCTGCTCATCGTCGGGGAAAAGAATATCATAAAGATTGCCCGTGCGTCTATAAGCAACCACGAGTGTTCGCTTCGAGTTCAAAAGACTATCGATTGTTCCTGTCGACACCGTGCATTCGACTAAAGTAAGGGATTAAAGCACAAAATCCCGAACCGGCATTCATGTGTGGAAGTTCGTTGTCAACAACCTCGAGAGCTGCAACGGGTTGGAGATCCGAAAATGGGGTGATGTCGTCTGAAATTTCACCGTTACACTTTTCAACGTGGCATACCACTGCAAATGGATGGCACAGACTCCAAAACACGCTGTGAGCCGAAATGAAGAGTAAACTAAGAATCAGGTTTAACGATGGAAGCTGTCACAGACCTGTACGTAAAACGTGGAACCTGATGAACAGTTTTCAAGGCCTTTCAGCAAGTATGGGAAATTACAGATGGAATCGTTTCTACGAACAACCCCTAATTGGATGCCAGGAGTGTTATTGTCGAAGAAGAGTTCAGCCGTAACATTTGTCGGCGGTGCCAGCTGATTGTTCAGCCTCGCGTAAGTGGAAGCAACAAGTTGAGTGTTGAGTTCTGAAAAGTCGTCATCTATTAGTTGAACTCTTACGGCCATCAGGAACCACGATTGCAGCATCAACGTTGACGTTGTCTTTTACAACTGCCAAGAATGCGAATGGCACGTGCAGTGAAGTGTCAGTAGTGTCGACGAGAATTTGAGCTCGGTCGCCTCCCAAGACGTTATAGTTCATCGTAACAGGTGATGTAAAAGTGTAGATTTTCGTATAGCCAGCGTTCAACACAAGTTGCACGCCATCCACAGTTTCGTTGAATCGGTCAATGATATCAGGCACAAATTCTGTGAAATTTCGATCAAAAAAGTTGACACTCACCATTATCATTAGCGTCTCGTGCAGCAACGAATACTTTCTGATCCTTAAAGACTGGAAATTGACGTTGTAATCCCTGAACGCGAGTGCCATAAATAATCGGCAATAAACTTTCAAGTGTCTAAATGAAAACCTTTGTTTCGATTGTAAATGATTTCACTTACGTCTGCAATGTTTCGATCACCTGCGAGAGTTCCGATACCATCAAGGTACGGAGTAACAAACTGGCCAAAAGTCCCGTCAACAACACGCTGTAGCGCAAGATAATTCATGTTTGAGACATAACTTTCGTCTCCAAAGGGGGTCGTCATGACTGCGTGGATCTGCAAAATGCCTGAACGCAATGAAATGCTTACCGAAATTCGACGAACGACAGCCAAACGAATGATCCGGGCAATTATGTAGTCGTCCGTTTCAGTCAAACCCTTGTTGCTGATGATGATCACGTGTGAGTTCGGATAAGAGTTCTTGATTGTTAGCTCGAGTTCCAATGCATCGAGGACGCTGTCTTCTCCCCATTTTTCATCCAAGTAAGATTTGATGCGATTGTAGAGTCCTCCCGATGTTCCATAGTAGCGCTTCTCCTGCAAAGTGCCGTGCTTGAATTCTCGCTTTTCAACGCACCCGCGAAAGACTGAAGTAAAACATCGAGACTGTTCCGTCAAGAAAGCCGTTAGCCACAAAATTAGCAATAGGTACGGTGAAGTTGTCCTTATTTCCATTCAGACCGAGTGTTTTGTTGAAGAAGTCGTTATTGGTCATCACAATTAGACTTAGCGAGCGACTGAATGACTCGTCAAGACCAAATGAATACGGAGCGCTGGGAGTGCAAGCGACTAAATACCGTTCATTGGACATGGAACTCTTTCTTTACGAGGCTCGCAGTTCGCTCCGAGAAAGCCCAACGGACAGACGCAGGTCTGACTCGACAAATTGTAGAATCCTGAGTTGAGACATCGCAAAGACGCGCAAGTTCCTCCGTATTGGTAACTAGCACATTGGCAAGTTCCATTCGGTCTTTTGAAACCGTTTCGCAGACACCAGTTAAAGTCTGAAAACGCTATGCATTCTAAAAGCCTGTACCTTCATAAAGCTGAAGCGAAACTGTCAGCTGGACAAGGGACGCAAAGAGAAGGAAGGCCAAAAAGCCTTTAGACCTTCTCATCTGACAGTGAAAACGTAGGTAGTTCTGGCCAAGTATGTAGATACTGTACCGGCCAGCGAGACTAGGCGTAGCGAAACACTCGTCCAAGTTTGCCGCTCGTCCAAGTTTTATAGAGGGAGTTGAATGACTCGTTGGTACGCCCTTCCGTTATCAATGGTTGCCGGCGAATTCATTCGTCTTTTATGAAAGAGGTTTCACAAGGGAAGTTTGTCGTCATTTCACGCTTTTGAATCTTTGAAATTCCTTCCAAAATTCCGCCTATCAGACGGGCACAAAATTTTAGTCTCATCGAACCTTGCGGTTAAGGTTCACAGGGTGTGAAACAACATCCAATGATTCTGTGACGCCGGTTTCTTAATGTAAAAGCTTTGAACAAAAGTGCCTTTAAACGAAATCCGTTCTTGAAGCTTACAATTTTGATGATTTCTTTCTGATTCAAGGAACGTCGGACAGCTTCAAAGGTTTGCCGCGTTGGCACATCCAAAAAAGTGATTGTGTGCGTGTTTATTGCCTGCAGTTGTTTGGCCGGGTGGCGAAGCTACGGATGTTGTGAACCAAGCAACTTTCCCGAAGAGTCTTCGTCTGCATTTCGAACATGCATTTGCCTTGAAATGGGCGCGGAAGCAAGATCACTCGGTTCGCAGGAGAACGCGACGCGTGCCTATCAACTGCCGCCCGCGAGCGGAAGTGGCGACACGTATCTTCACGTCACAGTGCCAACACTCACAAGGAAGCAAATGCATTCAAGCAGAGTTGGGGGGTCATGTCTTGTCGAGTGTCACAAAATGGTCCATTGCAAAGTGTTTCTAAAGAATTGAAAGTGCCCATTTGAGAAGCAACCACTAACCGGTTCAAAGATCATTCTTCTGATATTTCTGGAAAGAGTCCTTGCTCCACCCTGCTTAAAGTCTTAACTCGCAGTTTCCTTGTCCATGACATCGAAAGATATGACTGGCGTCTCGGGCGCGGACGCGGTTAACCGCCCGCCGCCACGTAGCATCCTTCACCATGGCGGCTTAGTGGTTACGAGGGTTTGCGGACATTACCTCACAGTCAGTGCAGATTTCCGAAAGTGCAATTCATGCCTAAACATGAAAAAACATTTGGTTGATTGTAAAGGACGTGTCAATCGGACGTGCAATCTTCGAGAAAGCAATGAGAGACATTGCTGATTTTATGGCCATCGCTTCTGAGTCATTGGGCGGTTGCTTGCAGTGGGTTTAGAGTAGCAACGAAATAAATGTCTTGTGTATTTCCCTACTGTGATGTTCGTCTGGCTTCTTGTCTGAAACGCTTTTATCCAAAATCACACTTTACTAGGTTAAAATCTGGAAAACATAAGTGGATGAATGCTCACTGCAAACCGGGAACAGGGCCATAATACACGGAAGGGCTTGGATGTTGCATCATCAGGTATGCCTGCGCATCCATTGGAGGGGCTGAAGGAAGAACTTCATCTTGGGCGGAATACGAGTAAGTCAGGTAACACGGAACAGACGACCGAACTTCGTAGGGCGACAATGTATGCGGAACAGTGTCAGAAAGAGATGGAAGTACGGGATAGAGAGAGGGTGCAAGGAGAGCCGGTCTATTGCTCTCGGACACTTGAGCAGCTGGGTCTTGGTAACAGGCAGAGATTGCAGGTCCTTGAAGGTGAACCACTTGTGCCTCGTGTGCCGGCTCGGAGATGCCGAAGGTGTTCTGCGTGCTGATCTTTTGGGCAGGGTGACTGATGCTCTGTGAAGGATGATAAGAGTGCGAAGAAGAGAAGAGGCTTCGGAAATCAGGAAAGAGGACGAAGGGGATTGCGAGGAGCACAAGAGGACGAACGAGAGCGCAGTAGTCATCAATGTCTAGCCAGAAGTTCATCGCATCGTTGTAGGTGAGGTTGCGGAGTTGGAACCAGTATATGCAGAGAACTAAATGTTCCTTGATTGCCAGTACGAATACACGCACCCCAGAAAGGGAAGTCGGGGATGAGGGAAAGCGCCTGGTAGGTCCCGAAACGGATGTAGTCTTGTGTCGTCTCTGTGATTTGCGAGAGTGGCAAGTGACGCAATTTGTGGCGGATGCGAAAGATCTACGGAAATATTGTACAACAGAAGCAAAAAAAAGAAACCTCAATTATCTCCCAGATCTTGTAGAAGTCGCCGCTGAGGGTGAGAAGCATGTAAGTCAACATGAAAATAAGATGCCATGTATTATTGGTGAAGGGAACGTAGAAGGCGTGATGAGAGATTTGGAAAGTCGTGTCGAGTAGGTGGACGATGGCCACGGGTAAGTAGAGGCTCATCAAGATCCTAGAAGTTTGAGAATCGAGAGAACCCGGCAAACCAAGGTTTCCTGATCATTGGAAAACCGCGAGCGTTTCTCTTCATGAGAGTGGTTGCAATTGCTCCGAGCCAAGCGTTGAGAAGACGCAAGAAGCCACCCTCAAAGACGATAAAGACGGACATCTGAGGAGCGTAGTCGAACCTGCGCCGAGCTCGGCTAAACGGGCAAATCTTACCAGACCCAATATCTGACAAAATGTGGTATTGTCGTAAAAGCACATTGAAGAGCAATTGGAATCACCAGTATCATCAATACGACGAGCTTGAGATCCTGAATTACTTAAGAAGTTCAATTCTGCCGAAAGACTATACAGGATCTCGTTTATGCCTGTAGAAGAAAACGAGGACGAGGAAGATACAAGGCGCCCAGAAAATGAACACCAGCCACTGAACATCGGTCAGAATATTCATCGTCGTGGAGTCTCTCACGAATCAGGCGAAATTTTATTTCACTTCAGCTGCGTCGTCTTCTTAATACTGACGTCGTAGAGGCGTGACCGTCTTTTCTTGAATTGAAAGGGTTTTTAAGTTAACAGCGTGCTTCGAACAGCTGCTTTCGACGCTCTAGAAACTCTTGCCGTTCAATGGGCGTTTCTAAGTTTCCATCTGACGTTATGTACCGGAAACGTACCGATGCGCGCATCTCATCTATTTCAAACTTAGGCGCGTTGCTAAACAACGCGCTACCTCGCAGTACCCAAGAGGACAAATTAGAGAATGCGAACCTCTAGGGGAGAGCATATGAAGGCGATGGCATTGGTGCGCTTTTATGTGGTGTTCTGTGAGGCATGCGCAATCATAAGTCCACTTTTTCATGAAGACTTTATTCCATCATGATGGTGGGGCCGGCGGTGACGAAGTCCTTGGCGAGCTGGTCGAAGGTGACGAAGGCCTTCTCGTGCTCCTTGAAGGCGTCGCCCAT
>JAQIXL010001448.1:0-18098 GCA_034700245.1 Poikilolaimus oxycercus
CATACGCGATCGCGTCTCAAGGAAGCAAATGAAGTCAAGTTTTAGTACTTGCGATCAAGGAAACAGTCAACAAGAAGCCTTTCAGCTAGGGAAATCCATCAAATCGGCTTACGCGCGGGGAAAGGAAGCCAAAACATGTCAATTCCACACGGAAAGAGAAAGAAAGAACGCGTTAGAAACATGACTGCGGCTTGTCGGGGCCCATTTTCCATCAAACGCGACCCAAATCCATCAATTGGCGACCCCCAAGCGCTCTAGTCACACGTACGACGACCAAGAAACACGGCGGAACGCTGCTAGAAAGGAAAGACATGTCAATTCCACGCAGAAAAGGGAAGAAGCAGCGCGTTAGAAACGTGACTGCGGCTTGTCGGGGCCCATTATCCATCAAACGCGACCCAAATCCATCAATTAGCGACCCCCAAGCGCTCTAGTCACTCGTACGACGACCAAGAAACACGGCGGAACGCTGCTAGAAAGAAAAGAAGCAACAAGAAAGCAAGAACAAGCAAGAAACAAGACAAAACGGCGACAAAACAACGATTCCCCGACCGCCGTTCTACTTTTCCAGGCAAATTTTAGGCCAGATCAAAATATTTTAGGCCAGCCGTTCTACTTTTCCAGATTCTACTTTTCTCCGTTCTACTTTTCCAGGTTGCCGCTTCCTGCAGCGCTCTTTTTTTGAACAAGCCAGCAACTGATAAAAGTTGCGACTAAAATCACCGTATTGAAGCGCACACATACAACGAAGGCGTAAGCGTTTTATCTTTCCGGTTTGGGGTTGGTTGACCTGGGGAGGGGGACTGCTTCACGGCCTCGCCGTCGTCGTACGGCGGCCACTCTTCGAGCTCTTCTGCTTCTGCGTGCTCCTAGAGCTCTTCGGGCGCTTCTGGTTCCTCGGGCTCTTTGAGCTTTTCGGGCTCTTGGAGCTCTTCGGGCGTTTCGGGCTTTTCGAGCTCGTCGGACGCCTTGTGGTTTTAGGGTTTGTCGTCGGGCGCTTCCCCACCGTGCTTCGGCCTTCGTCTAGCGGGTTCTTGGGCTTCGCCTGCGAGCTTTTTGCTCTGTTTTGTATGGCTCATACTCGCAGTGACTTGTAGAAAGTCCTCAAGAACTCGGTCGGGCTGAAGATGCGCAGGCCGGCGTTGATGCCTTGGTTCAGCCACTCGACCAACGTCGGGGGTGGCGGCGCTTCCGCCTCCTCGGTCGTCCTCCTCTTGAACCCGTATCCGTTGCCCCTCTGCCGAGTCAAGCGTCTAGTGCTTGCCTCTTACCTCGAAGTGAGCCTCGACGGAGAGAAGGATGAAGAGGAAGAGAAGGGCGCAGGAGAGGCCCATCCGGCCAGCCGACATGACGATCGCGTTGACTTCTGACGGCTTCAGTCGAAATAGAGAATGGTCAACCAATCACATTTGGAAGTCTCTCAAATCGATTCAAATCTTTCCTCTTTGACTCTCCGAGGAATCCCGGGCGGCGCGGTCGCCATCACCTTTCACCTTCTCGCTACTCGCCGCCATGATGGAGAACTTCGACGCCTTCGTCGTCTTCGTCATGAGCATCTACGTCATGGTCCTCCTCTTCTCTTCTTTCTAGAACATCTCCTCTTACAGTACAAATGCGCTGTTGCGCTCGTCCTCCAAGTGCTCGAGGATCTCACACCGCGACCCGTTTTTATGGAACTACTGGCCAAGGATATTGTACCGAGGTTCCCGGAGCGAAATCGGCAAACACTACCGTAACCAGGAATAACATGATGATCCCGCTGTCGATGGTCAGCACGATGTCGCTTGCGCGACTGCGTCAGTCGCGAATCCAGGCGCGCCAGCGTCCGCCCTCGTCCTCGGACGACGTGGCCGTCGAGATGGAGTCGAAGCCGGCCGAGGAGCCGTCGCCCGCCGCCGAGACGGCCGTTGCGCCCTCTTCCCAGATGGCCGAAGTGCAGCCGAAGGCGAGGACGCCGACGACGCCGCGTCGCTCGCATCGCCGCCAGCACCATCCCGCCAAAGCCGCCGACGAAGAGCTCCCCGACGAGAAGTCGGCGAGGCCCGCCACTCCTGTCAAGTCGCAGAAGAGCCTCCATACGCCGGTGGTGAGCTTTGAAAGGAAGAAGAGGAGGAGGGAGACCCAGATGTCGCCCTCGCCGTCGAAGCATCAGGAGAAGGCGCATCCGAAGGCGACCCACCGCCTGAATCGCCAGGACTGGACGGACCCGTCGATGTCGGACTCCTGCAGCGAGGACGTCAAGAAGGGGCTCTTGTCCGGCAAGCCGGACAAGAGTAGCAGCAGCAAGGTTTGCTGAAGGGAGAGGAGGAGGAAGTTTAAGGCGGCGCCGACTCACTCGCCGTTGACCCTGCAGATGCCGCCGACGAAGCTGCGCCCGACGCAGAAGTCGAAGCTGTCCAAGTTGGTGAAGAAGGACAGCGCGACCAAGGTTTGAAAGAAATTCAAGAGAAGAAGCTTGCAGGCCTCGGCGCCGACGCAGGCGACATCGGTGCTCGCCCCGTCGAAGAGCCACGGGCCGCCGCAGGCGCAGCCCCACACGGTGACGCCCATCTCGAAGACCGGCGACACGGCCGCCGCCCCTTCCAAGGGCGAACTGCCCGGACACCCCAAATAAATGCATCAAGGTGGAAGACCTTTTGGGCACACAACAAGCATGACTATGAGAGAGAGAGGGGCAGCCTTGATACAGGGATGATTTGTGAGTCAGGATAGAACTACAACTGCTCAGGGGAGGAGAATTTGTGATTTGAAAGGACCAGGGAGTGACCATCTCCCAGGAGGTGGCCCTGACGAGACAGTAGTTTAGAGCAACATTTATCTCGCACACAAGAGTGAAACACTGCATGTCGGGTGGCCTCTCTATCGAGAGGGTCCTCCATGAGGTTCGGGGGACTAGACTAGAGAATATGGGTAAAGCTCCTTTATCTGGGGGCCGCCTTCTATGGGCTACATGGTGAGGGACGAAGAGGGGGGAGAAGAATAGGACGAAGAGGGGGAGAGGTCGGTCGGTCTTCGTGGTGGAGCCTCGTCTCGTCGTCAACGCGTCCTTTTATCCTCTTTCTCGCTGAGCTTCTCGAACCTTCTCTTAACGCCCCGCCTCATCTGGCGTCGATCCACGCTTTCATCCTCGTCGGGGTCTCACAGCGCTTCTCCTGCAATATGAAAGGATTATTGTCTCGTACTGGATGAGGTTTGCTGTATCTCCTGCCTCCAGGGCAGGACACAAGTTCTAGAGCAAGGAGAGAATACAAACACACAAGACAAAATAGAGAAAATGTCAGTCGTTTTTGCTGGGAAAGGCGCTCTTCCTAATCGTCGGCACCTCCTGTCTCTCTCGGGGGCGTCGTCCTTGTAATTCAACGACAGCGGGGGCAGCAGGTGCAGGTTTCAACGGCGTGCAGAGAACTGAAGGCCGCAGTAGACTTCGTTTGAAGGCTTGCTTGATGCTCTTCAGTCTCTCTTTTTCTCGCATCTATATCGATTTCTACATGTGCCTGATTCCAATTTGGTCTTGGTCAAATCCTGCATTGGCTCTCGAGGTTAGACGTGTACTCGTGTGAGCCGGAGCCGGTCGCCTGCGATGCTCGGCCTCGTCACCTGCCTGCCTGCCCTGCTCACACCACTCCTTCTCCTCTGCGGCGGCAAGAAGAAGTTCGTCCATCTTGCCTCTCCAATGCGGAGGAGCGTTTAGAGGCCCGGCCGTGCCGCCGCCCGAGCAGCCGGTGCCGCCGCCGGCCAAGTCGACCATGGAGCCTGCACCCCCCGACGCCGCAAAGGGCGACGCTGCCGCGCCGGCCGAAGAGAAGAAGGAGACGCCCGTCGAAGACAAGAAATAGCGAAGACTCGATTCAGCCCTCCGATAAAAGCAGATGTCAATAACTGCGTGTTTGTGTGTGTCTCAAAGCACGAGAACAAAGGGCTGCAAACATGAAAGAATTGCTATCGGCACTCGTATTGCCTAACAATAAGCTTCTGCTTCCTCTAAAAAATGGAGGGTTTGATGCGATTTTTTCAATGGAGGATAGAATTCCAACTGGAGAGCCTTAGCTCAATTTATTTCGCGCTGAAACCGTAGGATAACTAAATTCTTCGACGTCATGAGAGAGATGTGCACGATGGTAGAAGTATCACTGAAAGCAGACGCCGAACGCATGCTGCAGTGCTCAAAAGGAGCCTATTAGAACAGCATGAGCAGAACTACTTTAGAACTATTCACAGTCCTCGACGAAAATTGAACAATCTCGAAAGGCCAACCTGCAACACTCTTGTGATGCGCTTTAATACGGTCTCGTTCTGTGGTTACTTTAGCGACGGCAGCGGCATTATTCTCTTCAGCAGCTGCCGCTAGCCAAGATTAGCATCTGAAACTTCGATTAACACCCCAAAATACTTTGAAATTATTCACTTTACTACTGCAAAAAGCGGTTCATTGGCAGATTCCACGCATTTCCATGCAATCTCCCAAAAATCCTCCCCATTACCTTCGTGATGTCTAGACCGACTGTCTGTTCGAAAACCAATAAAAAGCGGAGGAGCGGAGGAGAGCTGTCAGAAGCGTCGCCTCGTCTCCCGCCTGCTCGTCTTCTTCAAGCGCTCCTTCAACGACAGGAAGAATGGTACTCTTCCACCTTCACTCAAAGCTCCACCACAGGGCGACGAGACCGAGGAGCCACCCGTCGCGGGCGAGCTATCGCCCATTCACTGTGAGTGGAAGGAGGGAAAAGACAAGTTGCAGACGCAATCCTCGTCTTCATGGCGTTCGGCTACGCGGGCGTCTCCATGCTGCTCGTCGTCCTCGCCGTCGTCCTCGGCCGCGCCCTCTGGCTGCGTCGCCACCAGCCCGCCCGTCGACCGGCCACCGCCTCCCTCGGCCAGGCCACGAGCGCCATCGTCCCCATTAAAGTTCCGAAAGAGAAATAAACTCTCTTCTTGTTGTTGCTTGTTCGTGTCGGTACTTTGATGTTCTTGCTGAAGGTTGAGGTAGCAATGGTTCAAGCTCTAACTGTGTAATTTCTTTCACGATTTCGTTCTAAGATAGCAAGACGAGATCGTATGCGAGTTCCGTCTCTCCTTTGACGGCTGTCCTGCTTTCGCCATGCCTTTTTGCTCCCTCTCATGACAAGGCGTATTACAAAAGAAGAGAGGAAAGGGAAGAAAGAAGCCCTGACATGAGATCGTTTCAAAAGCGTCGAAATCTGACGGTCTATTTCGAGGAGTTTCTATTCTCAGGGGTTCTATTTGGGCAATTTCTTTTCAGCGGGATTCTATTGTGCACGGTTCCATGTCACGGGAGAAGCCGACGAAGAAAAACGTTATAAAACAGCTGAAGACGACTCATGTCTCGTTTTGCCTTCTATCCCCGCCTCGAAGATGCTGCTCCGTTGTCTCACCCTCTCGGTCATTCTTCTCGCCGCCTTCGCCCAGGAGGAGACATGCCAAGATCCGGAAGTCACCAAGTTTGTAATCAAATCTTTCCCTAGACATTTCAGTGCCCTTAAAATTCTCACTACCGAAATCGGCACCTATAACGCTCTAGACCTCGTCAAGTATCTGACTCAGCATCTGGCTTACTATCGCCCGGGCCATGACTACTTCTACCACGTGCAAAAGCTCGATAAGACCGGCGAAAATGTATGACAGGCCGACAAAAAAACTAAATAAGAACTTCAGGGTACCGATTACTTCACCCAGTGGCCGAACGCAAAGTTTGCCCAGCGCGGCTGCTACCTCAACTACGGCAACAACTACGCGGTCATCATCGAGCTGATTTGAATCTTTCTCGGGAGAAATAAAGCATTGAGAAAAGAAAGTGTCGAAGTCAAAGATGGGGGAACGTTTCGCGCGTGGCCGACTGACGCTCCTTGAACTCCTCGAGCAAGTTTGTCAAGACCTCACGATCCATCCCTATGCAGTCTCCCAGCATGATGCGTTCCAAGTAGCAGAAGCTGGTGCAGCCCCCTTCTCCCCTTGCCTGATATATTTCTGCAGTGCTTGCATGAAGCCTTTTCTTTGATGCTTTCTCCCAAGACGAGGCTGGTACAGCCTTCCCTACAGGATTCTCACAGTTGCTCATTTCCTCTCAAAATACCTCACGCTTTCGCAATTGTTTTTGCCGTCTCAAATTGCCTTACACTCATCTCTTCATTCACGCTATTCCTGGAAAATCATCTAGATGACGAAGCTTGAAAGAAGAGGACAGAAGAAGTGAGTAATATAAAAGAAACGAGACGCATGAAACCTCACTCCCTTCTTCAACGCCCTCGACGATGCTCCTTCGCTGCTCCGCCCTCGTCGTCGTTCTCCTCGCCGCCTTTAGCCAAGCCGAGACCTGCTATGATCCCGCAATCGAGCTGTTTGTCTTCCTCCTCTTTCTATGACTCTTTTCAGTGTTCTCGGGAAAATTGCCGGCGACATCAGTCACTACAACGCCAAAGACCTTGTCGACTACGTCAATAGCTATCTGACGCATTCGCGACCGGGTCACGACTACTTTGTCCACGTCCAGAAGACGGACAATACAGGAGTGGCGGTTTGAAAAGAAGAAGAATATTCGAGGAATTTTAGAAACGAGACTGGTACTCTACTTGGGGACCGAAATTCGAGCAACACAGCTGCTACTCGCAAACCGACAAACTCTACGCCGTCGTCATCGAGCTCTTTTAATTTTTTTGTGCGTGAAAATAAAGCGTTGTGCAAGCATGAGAGTTTTTATGTCGTCGGAATGGGGCTGGTTTCCGTGTTGCAGTTTGCAAGCGATGAAGTTGGCAAGGAATGCCTCAAATTATCGTACAAGTGTTCCTTGTCATGAAGAAGAAACTTTTTTCAAAAGTTAATTTGAAAAATATTTGTAAGCAGTCCTGCTTGAGTAAAATCGCTGTATTACGGAAACAACGAGCATAGTGGGAATGCTTTGTCTCCGAGAAGTTTTGCTTTCTTTGCGCTACCTGCATGAACGAACAAATCGGATTTCTCCAAGCCTGAGCCTTATCGGTCCGTCCCACACACTCCTGAAGCTGTTACTACCGACATTCCGAGACGCTTTATTCAAGGACTCAAACCAGCTCGATGACAACAACATAGATCTTGTCGGTATGAGAATAGCAGCTGCGGTCTTCGAACTTCGATCCCCATTGGGAGAACCAGTCTCGGCCCTGTAACTTATTCTCTCTTAATCTTATTGTAAAACCTTTTCTCCAGTTGTCTCGACCTTTTGAGCGTGGATGAAATATTGGCGATCCTTGCGTCTCTCGGCGAGATGATCAGTCAGCCATTTGACGAGGACTTCAGCGTTGTTGGGGAAGGAGTTGATGGCGAACTTGATAGCGCTGAAAGAGGAATCAAGAGGGATAAAAACGAACTTGTGGACTTCGCCGTCTCTACACACAACGTCGTCTCCGGCCTGGACAAAGGCGACGAGGAGAAAGGTAAGGGCTAGGCACCGAAGAAGCATCTTCGACGGGGCTCGGTGGGAGGTTTCTAGAGATGACTCGTCGTTTCTTGCCTTATATGAATCTTCTGCTAATCATAAGCAGGTGTGCGTAGAATGTCTTGTTTGGGTTTCTACCTTGTTTCCTCACTTCGTCTGCCCCCGCTGTTTGATGCCTCGTCATGAAGAGTGAAGAGGCGAAATGGGGCAGAATTTCTCGGAACATGAGAGGGTGCCGCATGTCAAGGAAAGGAAAAGCGTGGAGAAAGCGTGTTGTTTTTGTGAAACGAGTGACTAAAGCGACGAGAAAAGGCAGCTGTAGAATTCTGCTTTCAAGTCCTCATAGCGTGCAGCAACGAAAAAGACTAATAGTGATTGAAGAACATCTCACAATCAGCTCAACGTCTTTAGATTCTTCTTCACTCGGCATCCCATGTCTACTAAAAATAAACAGAGAAATGCCTTCTTGAATTGCTGCAAGCACGCATTAGCACCACTTACTCACCGCTTCATTTGCTTCTCTTTTCACGCTTTCACGCGTAATTTAGCGTTGAAAGAAGTGAATCACTGCACTATTACGCTTCTTCTCTCCATTTAAGCAGCGACGACGCCTATCCCCTCAGTTTCTGCGAAAAATGTACCGCTTCATTCTCTCTGCCTTCCTCCTGGCTGTAGCCGTGTCGGCCAAGGAGGCCGTCATCGTCGAGGAGGGTGTCGCCGTGCCGCAGAACTACAATTCCACCTTTCCCGGTCAGCTCAACGGAGCTCTTTGCTACGACAGCCGTGTGGCTTCGTGAGTTTTCTTGAAGTCTAATGATTCACCGTCTAAGAGCTCTAAACTACGCCATCCAGTACTATCGCGGCAGCATGGACCAGGCAGCTAAATACATCTTCAATCAGGTTTCCTACATCGGGCGTCATCTCGTGCACGCTGCTGTTATTGGCGGTCAGACCCAGGTTTGTCTCTTTTGCCAGAATCGTGAAGCAAATCTAGGGCAAGACCTGGCAGACGATCGCGCCGTCAGATGTGTTCACGTCGCAGTACCAAAACGGTTGTTGGTACGACGATAACACCTATTACTTCCTCGTCATTCGCATCTTCTAAAGCTAGTTCTAATTATCGCCTGGAACGTGTTGTGGAAAATAAATGTGCTGTAATCCTCTTGTTCAAGCTGATCTAGAGGCTAATTACTACGATGAAATAGGAAAGAACGCTTTGAGTTCTCGGCCTTTTTGAAAACGTTGAGTCACCAAGTACCCCTCCGATTTCATCGCAAATGAAATTCCATCAAGTCATAGAGAATGTCTAGCAATAAGCGATCACCCCACAGCACTGAGAGTCTTGCCCTTGAAGCTCGCGTGGCAGTCTCCTTATCACTCCCACACGTTCATCGATTGAGCTCAACCCGTTCCCAACTGGCTTCCTTTCTTTTCTCATGCCATAATGACAACCCTGTTTCAGATCTTCGTAAATAGGACTTCCACTGGCACGCATATTTCCCATTTGCCACAAACCAATATGAGGATTCATTAACGCACTGACTTGTTTAGAGGTCTTACAAGTTTGGGATGCGCAGGAATATGCATGCAATTATTGAAATCTCAAGATGATCGTCTAAACATGGATATTTTTAACGAAGATCATTGAAATTATTGAGCATCAAGACCACGAAGATTGAACTGGCGGATCGAAATGGTGAAGAAATTGGACGAACTAAAGACGTCATCTGCGTTGAAATAACCGACCAAGAAACAAATTCACACCAAAAAGGACAGTTTATAACCTGTCTAGTGTACATGGTCAATGAGGAGCCTAATCCCCCACACGAAACTGTGATCTTGTGATGGTCACTGTCACTATTGTGTTTCAGCCTCGGGAAGAATGCAGCAAGGCTCATCTTTCCCTTCTTCAATAAGCAATTGTTGAACAAAAACGAAGTTTTGAAACGAATTGTAATCACATTGGAAGTGTTCCGTGAATATCCAGAAAAAATCAATCCGATTATGGTGCTAGTATTCTGAACTTTAGCCTCATTGGCTAAAGGTTCAAAATAAACCTGATTTACGAGGTCGTGTGAATGAAGTTTTTCTCTTTCTTTTCTTTCCACACACGAATGAGTTCCCGATTTCATCGTGTTATCTATAAGTGAAAGTTAGCGGTGTCAATAGTAGTGCCAGAATGTTCGTTCGTAATAATACAAGAAGTCATTCACTTGAAGCTGACGTGGCTGCCTCGCTTATCAGTTCCGCACCTTCATCGATTGAGCTCAGCCCCTATTCTGCATCCTCCCTTTTTCTAGCCTTGCCATAGTAATGACAACCCCGTTTTAGATTTGTATAAACAAAATCTACAGTGGCACATGGATTTGCCACAGATCGGTATGAGGACTCATGGATTTAGAGAATTTGAACCGTTCCTGAAGTATTTCTGTTACAAACTTCAAATACATACCGAATAGCTACTTGAATGACAGCCATGGTTGGCCGAAGATGTATGCCTGATGATGTCACTCGAGTCACTCGGCTATGCGGCGCCCAAGGTGGCGTCGTCGAAGCAAAATTACAATACAATATCAAGAAAACCTGGTCGTAGAAGACACTCGCTTTCTCGCGATGAAGTGATTGTGTGGTCGAGCGGCAGACGAGTGAAGAAGTTTTGCGAAAAGAATAAGAAGTTAGATACTTGAGACGCATGGGATTTTCGGGCATGTGATGCCAAGGCGACACGTGCAAATCAGGATATTGTTTCAGCAATTATTCCAGCTGTTTCCGATCTTGATGCACGGTGCAATTCTTTCTTGCGTTCATCAACAAATGATTCATTTTGCGTAAAAACGAATAGCAATGCTGTTCACTTCGTACGGGCGATTTTACCATCGATGCGCAGCATGAATCAAGTGATTGAATAGTTCGAAGATTTCCTTAATGCGGTCTCTGTGGGGCAAATGATAAATTGTTTTAATTCTTCTCGGAACGCTTATGAATAAAGTCTTTTCATCTCGATTGAAAATTTTGCCATGATACTCTTTACCGGCGTGAAGCATGAAACCCCCAAGGACTGGTGCGGTTATCAGCGGGGGTCTTTCATTGATCGACTGCCTCGTCTCGTGCCGTTTTCACCTCAAGCGCTCTCATGCTTCGTTTTAGGGTTTCATACAAGACCGTTGGCCTTCCATATGCGAAGTTCAGAAATAACTTGTCGTCGACTTTTCGTCAACCCTCGCAGTCGATTTCAATTGCCTACTTCTCCTGGATTGGCAAACCTATTAGAGTTTGTCTTCGACTGCATACCATTTCGTCAGTTGATTGAACGCTTGAATTTCTCGAGATGTACGAGAAATTATTTTGCACAATATGAGAGTACCCCACAATTGCTGAAAGACAAGATGGAGGTGTTGGACGAAGATTACTAGACTTGTTATTGATTGCCAGCGGACGAACTGGACGTGACATGTATGGGTTGCGCGGCCTTTTGAAGAAAAGGAGTCTTCCCGACATAGCGGTAGTTTATGCGGCTGTCAGCAAGTCAACTTCTTTCAGGCTCTAGATGCGAGATGCGTGATCTCCCTCGTTTCATTTTCAAATAGTACCTGACTGGAAAGAGGAAGCAAAGTTGAAAGAGTATTCTTGTAGCAAGGACAGTTTCACCTTTGGCACGCAGCATTGATCAGCTAAATGATGAAGGCGAAAAGTCAGAACCTTTCGCTCGATAAACAAAGGAATGAATTTGCTGGATTATTTAATGAACTGCGTGAATAAAGTCTGTTTTTACGCTTGACTCTCTTCAATGCTGCGGTTAGAAATCTGTTCGCACGTTGTACGTTTTGTCAAAGTGAAGCTGGAAGCCAAGACGAAAGCGAGAGGTCTTGTTATCAGCTGGGCTTTCAACATTGATCGAATGTCCCGTCTCGTGCTGTTTCCCTCTCGCTCTTTCATGCCGCACAATCAGTTTCAGGTCCTCATAGACATGGCCTTCCAAAATTCCATAAGTGAAATGGGGCAATTTCGGTTCTTTGCACATAAATCTTTGCTTGGATCAACCTTCAAGGTGAGTTAGTTGTCCACCTCTCGAGGTGTGCTCGAATTTCAGCATGGCTTCGTTGGTTTGCTTCCCACAATGCATTACCTTGACCCCAAAGTCGACTGACGTCTTTATTCTTCCTACAATATTATGGGAAGAAGTGATATTACACGAACGTCCGATGCACATTTTTTAAGTAAGCAACATAAATCCAACTCGATGAAACGAGTTTAGCGCGGTTTATCGTTTTCTCTGAACTTCTCGATCGGCGAGTCAGATGACAGAGGCACACGCGTTTCGGTACGCGCCATAAAACTGCTATTTCGTGTATAAGGACTTCGCATTTCCATCGAGTTCAAACTGGTGGGCATAATCGAAGAAGAAGCGCCACTTTAACCATAACCATACCAGGTATTTATTACGACAAATATGTAGTTTTTGCCAACTTTCAGCGCCGATAATTAGCCGGTTTGACAAAATTTTGTCGCCGTGAAATTAAGAAATGTCAAAGGGAAAAATTGGCCCATTCCACTGACTTCTAACAAGTATCTGAGGAGTTCATTCCGATTTTTTATATTGCACGCTAATAAAACCTTTTCTCTTCTTATTCGTTCACGAAAGCTTGCTGATCCCAGATTTCGTAAACGGCTCTTCGTTGGTGATTCGGACAGACATAATGCCAGTTTGTAAGCATCAAAGCCACACTCAGCACGCCATACGTTCGGTCGAAGCCCCCCGGGGGGCCCCTGGGACGAAGCGGTTGCTCTTATCAATGGCCTAGCATTGATCGAATGCCCCCTTCTCGTGCTGCTCCATCGCGTTCTCTCACGCTTCTGTTTCAGGTCCTCATAGTCATGGCCAAAGGCGTTCCACATTCGAAATGCCAATAGCAAGTCTCCGAATCCGGCTTTTTCATGCGAGGGACCACATGAAATCTTCAGCGAGTGTCTTGGTTGCTAGGCAAGCTGTAAATACTCATATTTCAGCATCGCTTTCACTGACTGCTATTTGCAAAAGATTTCTCTCATTTCAAAGCTGAATAACGCCTGAATATCTTACAATTAATGAAAGAAGTCCTATTGCACGACAACTTTATAATGTTTTTTAGTAAGCAATAGAAATATTGCAACGAGACAAGTTTAGAAATGACCACAGTACGAATTCAATGTGTGCGCTAGGCGGCGGAAATTAAGGAGATTTCACTTCAAATACATTGAAAGCAAATATGGAGACAACGTTTCAAAGCAAGAATAGGGCGCTTTCAAAATCAAAGTCTGCCCACACGCCAAGCTTTAACACTCGTTCTCTGTAAGGATCAAAGAGTCTGGCCCATACCTGTTCACAGGAAAAATGAAAGTTTTGTTTCCGGGCATGTTGTATACCATCTTGTAGAGAATCGCACGCTGATCACGATGCTGCAAACCGGAGATCGAAAAGTTGCGATCCGTGCGATAAATGCCCAAAATGAGTTTTTCGGGTCTCCTCGGGAGAGACGTTTTGGGCATCATTTAACTTTTTTTGAGGATAAACTCAATGGAAATGATCTTGACGTATCCTGGGGTAGTTTTATGCGTAGAATCTCGTGACATACTCAGATTTTCCAAATTCGGCCAGCTTCGACTCCAAAAGATGGTTTTTTTCTAAAATCCGAATGCTCGAAAAATCGTTCTTTTCCTTCGTTCTCGCTCAAATTCTCGACCCCAGACGATGTTTTTGGCTTGTTTTGTAGCCCTTTTCCTGACGGTTCGATTGCTATATGGCGCGTACCTGGGGTCGGGGGCATGAGGGGTCAATAAAGCAAATGAAAATAATGAAATCCAGGTCGGACGTCGTCGGTTTCGCACTTCTCGCTCGCTGTTCTTCACCTGATCAAAGGTAAGCGACTGTGAATATGGCCACTTCTAGAGTAGTTTTTCACGGAGAATCAGCTGCTGTCAAAAGAAATAACAACTTATATCGAAATCGTGCACAAAAAGCCTTCTTTATGGCATTTTCAGGGCCGAAATTGCGGGTGACTTTGATCTTGCTCAATATTTTGTGCTTGAATCTCCATTTTCAAGTATGTTCTTGGTCACGTTTTGTTCCCCGTACGATTCCGCGTCTGATGAGATACAAAGCAGTAGCTTTCACCTACAAAATCTGCAAAAAGAAAGGCTAAGAAGGGTGAACATCAGTATTGAGACATTTTCTGGTGCGCACACCGTGTGCGCGCCCTCCGTCTTTTCAAGGCACACAAGGACGTGCTCGACCTGTCCCGAGCTGCGGCTCGTTCAGAGTACTTTTCAGGTAGTGCCGTACATGCTTGTCATCGGAAACATTTGCTGTAAGGTTCGATTCGGTCAAGGAGTGCGTAGAATAGCGCCTTGTGTCAGATTCTCTACAAGATGGTATACAACATGCCCGGAAAGGAGAACTTCGATTTTTTCCTGTGAACAGGTATAGGCCGGACTCTTTGGTCCTTACAGAGAACGAGTGTTAATATCAGCGATGCGTATCGTAATTATATCCAAGACGCCTACAAGGTTGACGCTGTTAGTCTCGACTTTTTCGAAAAAGAGAAAGCGGCAGAGGTTAGTGATCTCGAATCGAGAATCTTTGTTGCAGACAGTGAACAGCTTTGTCAACAATGCGACAAGCGGCAAGATTCCCCAGCTCGTCTCCGCTGACACCTTCAACAATGCCGTTGCCCTTCTCGTCAATGCTATTTACTTCAAGTGATGATCTCTCTATTAGGGTTGGGGTCCCCGAAAACCCGGAAACCCAAACACCCGACTTTTGGAACATCCAAACCCTACTCTGTGTGTTTTAAAGAATCTATTTTCAGAGCGCACTGGGAGATACAGTTCAGACGCTCTTCTAAAGAACAATTCTATTCGGATGAGAACACAACTCGCGAGGTTTGCTTCAGAAAACACGTCGTGAAAGGAATTCCTAGGTGGACATGATGCATCTTTCCGTGGATCTGCACGACGAGGTTTTCTTCCCTTATGCGGAGAACGATCGTCTGCGCGTCGTTAAAATTCCTTACAAGTAAGAAGTGGCGAGTTTCAAGGACAAAAAATTCGAGGAACAAAGATTTCGAGTTCGCCATTTTCCTCCCGGTCACTCGTTTCGGGCTTCGCGATGTTCACGCGAGCATCACGGGAGCTGAACTCCAGGAACTTCTCGCTAATGCGAGGACGACTGACATGGATGTTCGTGATTCACATTTTAAAGTTAAATTCATAAATTAAATAAATAAATAAAAATTTATTGATTTCTTTTTTTAGTTGAAAGTGCCCAAATTCCACGTGGAGACAACCTTGAAGCTGACGGAGATCCTCAAGAAGTTGGGCATTATGTTGGCTTTCTCTGATGCAGCCGACTTCTCACTAATTTCTTCTCGACGAATTAGGGTCTCCGATGTCATCCACAAGGCCGTCATCACAGTAAGACGAAACTGAAGGGAAAGAGAACTTCCAGGTGGACAAGGCGGGCACCGAAGCGGCGGCCGCAACGGCCGTGCTGTTTTTAGCTAGCGCGATAAGAAGCCTGCAGGAGCCGATGCTCTTCCACGTCGATCAACCCTTCCTCTACGCAGTTCTCTACAAGAACCGCCCCCTCTTCCTCGGCCAATACTTTTGAACTATTGAGCTTTGCGCTGATTAATTGCAATAAATGGTCTTTGTACATATGTCGAAGGAACTTGAGGACAAAAGAAAATCTTTTTGCTTCAAAAAATTACAGGAACATTTATTGTGCTTCCTATAGCTTGCCAGACGCTGTATTTTATGACTCCAAAGAAAAATTATAAATTCACTCAACAATGTTGGCACTCGAACCGAAATTCCACAAATTCCTTCCTGCGGTCAAACAAATCCTCGCTCCGTTTGGCTTCACCTTCAATTCCACCCAAGCGAGACGCTTTGTACGAATTCGACGAAAAACGGTGGGGAGCGTCATATTGAGCGGGTGGATGACGTCCAGATTCGATGAACCTTTTTCTAAATAAGCGACAAAAACGAGAAAATCGGATTCCGTTGTAAAGTAGGCACTGAAGATTCGATGTGTCGGCTTTGTCGCGTTGCTCGAAGCTCGAATTTGATTCAAATATTCGATGGCACCAATGGCTGCACTATGTGTAATGTTAGTGCTTTCATGCCTGGGCATGGATGAATTAATTCGTAAACTCTCTTCGATGGACAATTCGAAGAGCTTCACGGCTTCTCGAGAAGTTATTCCATGAATCTCGAGTTCACGCAGCGGCCGCGCTAGACCTTGACAAAAGATGTCAATGTTGCTAACAAAGTGGCATGAGATCACTTTCAACGTGGTTAAGTTTGGATGCTTGTCAAGGAGCCCTACGACGTCAGCCTGGGCGGCTTCGTTGAAAATATTGAGGTTTAAATCGAGATGATTTAGGTTCTTCCCGAGAAGCGAAATGCTCTGGAAATTTTTATTTACAAATTACATAATTTCACTAAAACTCACCTTATCTAAAGCGATCATGGTTTTCGTAGAATAGCCGAAAATTGCCCTACAAAATAATCTTGCACCTTGTGGATCTTTGAAGAGCGGCCATAAGGGGCACGCTTCTAATGAATCAACCGTTTTCTCGAGTTCTCTCGACGATTTTGCTCGAATAGTTACAGTATATGAGTACGAGCCCATCGGGTATCGATCACAACTCAGCGTTCTCACCGTCGGTCCACCCCGAAAGATGCAAAGATGCAATTCAAGGTATAGACGAGGAGAGTTGAAGAGAAACAATTGAACAACTCGCCGAAGTCGACGATCCACGAAAGCGAGGCTTAAAAAGAGAGGGCATTTGAGGTAATTCAGCAAGAGATCGGAGCTTGTCTCCAAGCAGGCGTGAAGCGGCGTCGACATCTCCGGTGCAAGAGACACTATTGAACATCGCAGACACGACTAGAAGACTTCAAATTAGCACGTCAAACTTTGCGGTGTGAATCAGAAATCAGAAAGCTTCAAGCTCGACAAGACTGGCACTGAAACAGAAGCGGCGCTTCGGCATGTTTTACTTGAAGATATTTCTTTTTCTTGTGCAACAAACCGTCTATGTGTTGCCGAGAAACGCAATTTGAAATTTACTTCTGTAAAGAAGCTGCACAAAAAGAAAAGAAGTAATAAGTCTAGATCAAACAATTGTCCATGGAACATCAGCCTTTTTGTTTTCCAACAATAAAAAATTTCGTCCACACATACTGACTTTCGAAAAGAAACCCATGCCTATCATCAAACAAAATTTGGCTCCGTTTAACGCGAGAACATCAATTTTGTTGTTTCAAAATCAGATTTTTATGTTCGCCTTTTGATTGTCAACCGACTATATTTGTGAGAAATTTTACGATACAAAAAAATAATTTCACCCCTCAATGATCGCAATCGGAGGGCAATACTGCTTTACTGTCAAGCAAATCCTCACTCCATTCGACTTCACGTTCATTTCCACCCAGGAGAGATGCGTTGTGCTCCCAAATTGATGAAAATCTGTGGCGAGCGTTATATTGGGCGGGTGGATAATGTTCCAATAACCCTTTCCGGCGTCAATGATATCGGGGTGATGCTGTTTGAAAAGGTAAGTTGTTTGCACCATCACTTTGACGCACAGATATTTAGATGATACCACTTCTTGGAATGAATTTCAGCGAGTTTTCCTTGCACCTCGATTGTCGCGGCGAAGTGATGCAAAGCACAATTGCTAGTATTTTAACTACTCATCCGAACTTGGAGATCTGGAGTTTGCCTGCTCAACCACTGAATCTCACCCCGTACTATTTTGAAGTGAGAATGCATATTTTCAATGATGCATACTGCACTTAGGCGCAGAAATCGCTTAACCGCTTTTCCGAGCGAAAAATCAGGAGTTCCCGCTATTTTTCCCAAGAAGTGAAATGCTCTGAAAATTTTATTTAAATACAAATTATTTTAACCAGAACTCACCTTGTTTAAAGCGAGCATGGCTTTCGTTGAATAGCCGAAGATTGCCCTACAATATAATTTTGCATCTTGTGGGTCTTTGAAGAGCGACCATAGAGGGCACGCTTCCAAAGAATAAACCGTCTTCCCGAGTTCTCTAGGTGATTTTGCTCGAACAGTTACAGCATATGAGTACGAGCCGCTCGGGTATCGATAGCAGAAGCGGCGCTTCAGCATATTTTATTGTACTTGGAGATGTTACTTCTTCTTGTGCAACAAACCGTCTTTGTGTGGTGGCGGGACACCCAATTGAAATTTATTTCTGTAAAGAAGCTGCAAAAAAGAAAACAACAAATAAGTCTGGATCAAGCAATTGTCTATGGGACATCTTTTTTTTAGTCTTCCGATGACAAAACAAGTTCACCCACAAATGCTGGCGTTCGGAAGAAATCCGACCCCCATCACCAAAAAAAAATTTGGCACCGTTTGGCGAGCGAACATCAATTTCGTTGTTTCGAAATCAGATTTTTTTAAAGATTTTTTAAAATAAAAATAATATCTACAATGGCTAGCCTTTGGTTGTTTTGTTGTTTTTATGTTCGTGACAAATTTCAACATTCTAAGAAATAATTTCACCCTTCAATGGTCGCAATCAGCAATACTGCTTTACTGTCAAGCAAATCCTCACTCCATTCGACTTCACGTTCATTTCCACCCAGGAGAGATGCGTTG